>JAJOOR010085514.1:0-30694 GCA_036250505.1 Solanum acaule | reverse complement strand
GCGAAGTAATAACTAAGCCAAACATCGATTATGACGTCTAATATGAGGTAAAGGTAAGGGTTAGTAAATTATACACACGTAGCCGGATCAAGGTGCGGGGTGAAATTCTCTAGATGCCGGATCAAGGATTTAGAGATACCTAGCTTATCACTTTGCATGTAACACACTAGGAAAGAATTGCGATCACTAGGATTACTGCGTTATGAGCTTGTGGGGAACACGTCTACCCTAGTTACTTTTCTCATCTTGATAACAACCGAAATTGACTTTTGTTTATCGGTTACTTACTGAATTCTTACAATTTGTTTCACAAATTTCCCCCTTTTATTTCTTGTCTCTGGAAGTACTTTGGCTAATTGAATATAATTGTTGGTTAAAGTAAAGTCTAAACCATTTTCCTCGTGGGATCGACACCAACCTACTAGTTGGGTTCTTTACTTGATAACGATCGCTTATACTTCTTTAGGGAGGTGTAATTTGAGCGTATCAGCTACTGAAGAACTATGATATCACTATTTTGTACCATCCAGGAAAGGCCAATGTGGTGGTCGATGCTTTGAATTAGAAGATTTATAACATTGGGAGTCTTGCTGCTCGGCTAGGGATGTTTAGAAGTTAGCCAATAGTCTTGTCCGGCTGCAGATTTCTGAGGAGACCGGTGACTTGATTGATTTCATAGACTCGTTCTTTCTTAGTTGAGCAGATCCATGATTGTCAGTTTCATGACGAGAAGTTGTGTCTCATTGAGACAAGGTGATAAGAGGGGAAGCCATAGAGGTTTTCCTTGATTCTGAGGGTGTCTTGAGGATTGGGGACTATGTGTGTCCATGGTGGGCGAGTTGATTAGATTGATTCTTAAGAAGGCCCATTCTTCTCGATATGTCAACCATCCGGGAGTGGCGAAAATGTATCATGATTAGAGTTAGCAGTACTAGTGGTGTGGCATGAAGAGAGATATTACCGATTTTGTTTCCAGGTGCTTAACTTTCCAAAATTCAAGTGTGAGCACCAGCGGTCCGGAGGTATATCTCAGAGGATACATATTCCTTCTCAGAAGTGGGAGCGAATCACTATGGACTTTGTTATGGGTCTACCTGCCACCGTGGGTGGCTATGATTCTTTTTGCATTGTTGTGGATAGGTTGACCAAGTCCCCTTATTTCATCCTAGTTCGAGTGAAGTATACGACAGATAAGTTGGCTCAACTTTATATTAGTCAGATTGTGTGACTATCTGGAGTCCCTGTTTCTATTGTCTTTGATTGGGGTTCTTTGTTCACTTCCCATTTTTGGAAGGCATTACATCATGGTTTGGGTACTCAGTTAGATATGAGTACAACTTTCCATCCTCGAACATATGGTTAGTCCAAGAGGACGATTCAGGTGTTGGACGACATGCTTTGAGCTTGTGTGATTGATTTGGTGCTAGGTGGGAACAACATTTGCCTTTAGTCGAGTTTGTCTACGAAATCTGTTACCATTCTAGTATTCAGATGGTCCCATTTGTGGCATCGTATGGCAAACAATATGGATCTCCAATTTGATAGTTTGATCAAATGAGATGGACTCTTTAGATACATACTTGCTTAAAGATGCTATGGAGCTTGTCTGTATGATTCAGGGTATAATGTTGACAGTCTTGAGTCGACAAAAGAGCTATGCAGATTAGCGAGTCCAGGCCTTAAAAATTTATGGAGGGCGATTATGTTTGGCTTCTGAGTGTCACCCATGAAGGATGTCATGAGGTTCGGAAAGAAGGACAAGTTTAACCCTAGATTCATTTGACCTTTCGATATTTTCAGCTGAGTGAGAGAGATGGCCTATAACTTGGCCTTGCCACCTAGCTTGTCACTTGTGCATCCTATGTTTCATATCTCCATACTTCAAAAGTATGTGTCAGATGAGTCTCATGTGCTTTCACTTGATTCGGTTGTGTTTGATACAGGCATATCTTTTAAGAAGGAACCTATAACCATCTCGGATAGGCAAGTCCGAAAGCTTAGGACCAATAAGATTGTTTTAGCAAAGGTGCAGTGGAAATACCTATAACACCTTAGACTCGAGAAAATAGAAAATGCAACTTTCCAGAATCTGGTGTCAGAACCAACGGAAACCACCCACGGACCGTAGGTAGAACCACATATTGTAGGTGGGGTCCCGTGGTTCAGTCCCAGACTTACGGGAATTTTCAGAATCTAAAGATGACACCTACGGTCGTGAACCACGGTCCGTTGATTGAATCATGGACCGTAGGATGGTTTCATCATTGGAGTCTAGAGTTTTATGGTCTCTGAGTTCGATAAGTATGATCTGTGATTGGACCTAGGGACCGTAGGTGAGGGTCAGCAGCTAATTAGAGGAAAATTGTTATTGGGTCAACTTCAAACAGTCATATTTGTTAGCACAAAATGAATTAGGTGGCCCATGACTTATCAAATGAAATATAATTGAATCATCTTTCCAACGCCACCAAGTTTTCTAAATTCTCATCTCTGAGTAAGAAGTTATGCTCGTTTTAGTAAAGCCCTATAAGGAAGAGCTTGACCGACGACTCCTACCGACGGTTAGTAGGTCAATCGATGGCCCGTCAGTCATGTAGTATGTGGCACTCGTCAAATTTAAGTCAGGGTCATTTTGGTCCTTTCCCCTATGCGTTAGGCATTTAAACTACGTTGTTTAACACCTAAACTACGTCATTTTACTCAGTTTAAGCCTATTAAATTAGTCAGAACTTACCCCAAATCGTTTATTCTCCAAAACTCACCAAAAGTTAGAGCAAAAGAGGAGAAATAGTCGACCAACCCCTCAGGAACAAGCAAGAGATTTTCTTCGGTTCAACCCCGAAATCCAAAGGATTTCTCCGTGAATTTTGTCACCAGGTATAGCGGATTTCACTAGTGGGGTTCCTTTTATCCACTAGGTACCTAGAATTCAGTCAGATTCTCGATTCCCTATATCTTGTTTAGACCTAGGGTTTCTAAAACCTTAGATATTGAATGTGATTTAGTTGTTATAGTATTCTTAATCGAATTATCATGTTTTCTTGGAATCGTTGTTAAATTCCTTGTATGAAACTCAAAACCCTAGTTGTGTAGTTTCTTTTAGTTCATGAAATACACTTGCTAGGTCGGTTAAATAGTTAATCATGTTCCAAATTTCGAATGTTACATTATCAGTATATAAATGTTGCATTCTCAGATTTGCATGTCAATATTTTGTGCTATTCAGTATTTCATCATTTCAGTCATAATGTGTCATATACATATTTAGTTAGGAGTAGACTTAACACTGAGCTGGGCTAGGGTTCGGCATACCCTCATAGTCTTAGAACTATGTGCCCCCGTAGGTTTATAAGTCCCCTCTCTTGGGCATCAGATTTAGTGATCACGCCAGTCATGCCTTTATACCCCTGACAATGTATATTGGGTCCTCTCGATAGGGCGTATACATCGGACTCTATGTTTTGCTCACATGGCTTTATGTCGGTTAATAGTAGCTCCCACAGTCAGACTATTAGTGCATTGACTAGGTTTTCAGTTATACTTCAATATTCAGTTCAGCGTGTTATTTTCATGGTTACTACTTGTTCATTGCATTCAGTTTAGCTATTTCAGTTACGTTCAATATTTAGAGTATTGTTCAGTTATGTCTTATTTCAGCTTATATATGTTCAACGTAGTATCTATATCATGCATCCTCAGTACATTCAGGGGTCGTTTGGTAGAGTGTATTAGCAAAAATAATACATGCATTAATTATATGTATTAGTAGTCCCTTGTTTGGTGCATTTTTTCATGCTATGTATAACTAATGCACTCTATTGTGTATTAAGGACTGTATTACTAATACCATGGATTTCTAGGTATTAGTAATGCAAAGGATTTGATGCATGCTTTAATATGGTTAAAGACCCAATTACCCTTCAAAAGTACTTTTACATCTTTTCCACCATAATTGTGAAGGATACTTTTATAAATAATTATTTTTATACAATGCATATGATTTTTAATACACCAAACCAAACAATGCATAAGAAATAATATATGCATAACTAATACAAGTATAACTAATACATGCATTACTAATACACTCAACTGAGTATTTTTTTTATACACTCTACCAAACGACTCCTCAAAGTACTAACACATACTTTGCGCGACATCCTTTCATGATGTAGGTTCAGGTACTTAGCATCCAGATCACGCATAGATCGATTATCGGTCCCCATTCAGCAGCTTCAGTGGCGAGTCCTCATGCTTTGAGGACAACAATCATGTTTTTCATTTATATATTTTATTTAGTTTTCAGTTTTGTTAGAGTTAGTTTGGGGACATGGATCAATAACTCAACTCAGTTAGAGGCTTTTCACACATAGAACTGAAATCAACTCAGATTGTGAGTTTTACCTTTCACTTGTTTTAAACTCTTAGTAAGGTTTATATATTTAGACTAGTTGGGTATTCCCCACTTTCAGTTACCTATTGTTTTAGCTTCCGCATAGTTTATAGTTTATTTAGTTATCTTTCAGTTATGACATGCAGACACAGCGTTAGCTTGGGGTCACTCGTCATCCTAGGTACCGTGTTAAGTCAAGGGGGTAGCCTCGAGGCGTGACAGTATCGTTTAGTTGATGAGGCGACTTGGGAGATACAATCGGATATACGTGTCAAATATCCTCATATTTTTTAGGCTTTCAGTACTTTTTTGTTTTATGTTCGAGGACGAACATGGTTTTTAGTGGTGGATAATGCTGCAATGATCCAGTTGGTCATTTTTGGATACTTTTATAAAATTGTCACTTTGCCCCTTTTGATATTGACCTCAAATTATTTCCGATTGAGTTTTGAATGTTAATTGCGAGCTTTGAGTAAAAAATTGAGGATTTATAAGTTTTGTGTTTTGGAAGGCTAAAGTTGCTTAAAGTGATTTTCAGTGTCTTTTGAAGTTTCGTGTATTAGAATGCAATTTCGTCGATTCCATCAATCATGAAATGTGAAAATTGATCTATAAGAGTTTTCAGTTTTAGATTTGGAGTCTTTTTTAGGATTTTAGGTGCTAAGTTGGAAATTTGTGAAATTTTAGCTTGTGGGTTGACTTTGGTCAACATTCGGGGTTCAAATTCTCGGATCGGAATTTTGAGAGTTCCTTTGAATTTAGGGGATCATTTTAGGCCTAAGTGAGATCTTGGTTGAATTTTCAGAGGTTCTGAGCTCATTTTGGCTTTTTTAGGTGTTATGTTAGTTTCTTATAAATTTTACGGATTTCGGGTTGAGGAGAAGTCGGATTCATATTTCGATGATTCCATTGTGTCAAAAACATCGACTTTAGTCGATTGCTTATATGATTTATGTGTACGGGATTTCGAACAAATCCTGAGGGTCCATTCAATGATTTATGTTTGGTTGTGTTTTGCCGGTGTCTACAGGCTACGCTTTTGCGAGGACTTGTTCGCTTAAGCAAACTTCGCAAAAGCGAAAGAGGCTACACTTTTTTTAGAGAGGCCACTTTTACAAGGTTTGCAAAAGAGAACATGTGGTTCGCTTTATATATGTCCGCTTAAGCGAACTTAAATCCGCTTTTACGACATCTAAGAGGAGTTGTGAGCAGAAACTTTGGGGTTTATGCCCCATTTTCAGTTTTGAGCTTCGTAAAACTCTTGAAAGT
Organism: Solanum acaule; assembly: GCA_036250505.1. Taxonomy (NCBI): domain Eukaryota; kingdom Viridiplantae; phylum Streptophyta; class Magnoliopsida; order Solanales; family Solanaceae; genus Solanum; species Solanum acaule. The sequence continues at coordinate 25,032 of JAJOOR010085514.1, read as the reverse complement.
GATTTTGAAGAGATTTCATGTGCTTAATTATTTGGGTAAGCTTTTGTGACCCTAAAACTTCATTTTCGATTAATCATTTATGGATTTGAACATCAAAACTTGGGATTTTGATTGGCAAATGACAAGGTTTTTCAAGAACTCGAGTTCTAAACCAAAATGGTAATTGTGAACTGATTTAACTCCTTTTACGAAAATGGTTTTACTAATGAGTTCCAAATGCCTTGGGTAACATTTTCAAGTAAAGATTTTTGGATTCATATCTCATTTACGGAATTGGCTTTTTGAGTTGATTGACCCATTTTTCAAAGAGCATGAATTGGGTATTGTTAAATCTGGAATCATATTGTGATTACTTGATTGAAATAGATTGTGTGGCTTTGGACATAGTGCGGAAAGATAAGACTCGAGTCTTGAATTTACCATTTGATTGAATTAAGGCAAGTGATCTCTTAAACCTTTTAACTCTATTAGAATCGTGTATTGATGAGTCCACGATTTGGACTCTTTTAGGGTTTTATTTTTATAGATTTAGTGTCCTCAAATACATATTTTGTCTCAATAACTGATGAAAAACCTTGAGTTTCAGGTATTTGGAGTTAGAGGCAAAGCATGGACACTATTGGGCAAAAAAGGAACAAGGCAGCGAAAAAGACAAAGAAAAGACAGCCCGAGGATCGCCTAAACTATTAGGCGATTCGCCGAATGGCAATGGTTTTGCCTAAAGTTCCAGTGTGCCAAGCTCTGAAGGAGAAAATTGAGTCGGCGAGATAAATGAGCAGTCGTCGAGTCGCCGAACGATGTAGTATTCCATCGCCCAACGTTACAGAACCTGAATTTGCTGAAGGCCAATACAGAAAGGTGATGAACCAGACCAAAGGGTGGATCGCCTAGTGGATCGGCGATCCCGACTAACTGCGCCGAAGTGGTCCTTCGCAGCACACTTTTGACAAACTATAAATACTTGTTTAAATTTTTAGCTTAGTATTAGATTTTGTAGGGAATCATATTATTTTTAGCTTTTAGAACTTAGAGTTTTGGAGACATTGTTCCTTAGCTTTGAAGATTTAAAGATTTCTATTTCTAAGCAATTGGAAGTGGGTATTGAAGATTCTTCATCTTAGACGTGTTTAAAGACGAAATCAATTGTACCCACTTGATGGAAACACTTTTCGGTATCAATTTCTATCTCTTTATTATGTCTAGCTAAAACCCCAATTCTTGGGGTGTGATTATGTGAATATGGGTTGAATTTACTGCTGGGTATTGCTAATTTATTATTTATTCGTTGTTTAAAGGTAATTTCGTTCAGTAGTTGTGTTTGAATTTAATGGGGTTGTAGTTGCAAATACAATTTTATCTTCGTGTTTTTTACTTGCTCGAGAGAGGTTTTAAAAACCAAAACTACTGAATCGATGTCTGTGGTTATTGGGTTGTCGTGGGTTCAGCTCGAGAGAGTGAATCCTAAACCTTCTCTCATACATTCAGCTCGAGGAGTGAATGGACTAAGGCGAAGGTTGTGTTTCATTGCCGCTTATCGGTATTCAAGAGAAACCGATATGATTCGTGGTAAATTATTCGAGAGAAAATTTACCCCCACTAAAGTCTAGCTTAGTTACCAATTTATAGCGATTTACTATCAAAAGCATTTACCCGGTTGTTTATTTTAGCCCATACTCCTATCACATCCCAAGAATCCCGTCTCCATATTCGTATTTCATATTAATTGTTGTTTTAGTTGATAATTGATTACAAAACCCCCTTCGATAACTGACACTTGTGTCACCCTTTAATTTGATATGTTTTTCTTCGTATATGTCTTTAGCTATAATTGACTTGAGCGAAGTGATGCTTTTATCTTAATTCTCGATTACCAACCGCTCCCTTGGGACTCGACCCCAACTCACTAGTTGGGTTATATTACTATTGAACGACCGTGGACGCTTAGTATTGGATGAAGCGCCCGGACACGTGAAATCAAAATGGCGCCATTGCCAGGGAGTGGTGTTACTTGAGAATTTCTAGTTAAGTTGAATTTTGCTCCTTTTAATTATAGTGATACTTACTTAATTTTTAGTTTTGTTTTTGCTTATTTGTGTTGAAAACAGGAAGTATGAGTGTAAACGGCAGCAATGGCAACCAAGTAGGCCATCAAGACAACATCGGAAACCTTAACGATGTCAACGAGCCTCATGCTAATGACCCTCATCTCATGGGCGGTATTGGTTCCATTCGCTTGCCTTCGGCCAAAGGGAATGCGGTATTTCACATCACGAGTACTATGTTGCAACTCTTGCAACTAAATGGGATTTTTAGTGGTTTGGCTCATGAGGACCCTCATAAGCATATTAGAAACTTCGTGGATGTAAGCGCACCATTCTCCTTCAAGAACATCTCCCAAGAGTTGGTCCGGTTTAGGTTGTTTCCGTTCCTTTTGATGGGAGAGGCATGCAAGTGGCTGGCTGAATTGCCACGTGAATCAATCACTTCATGGGAGGAGTTGGTTACCACATTTCAAGTGCAATTTTTCCCTCCTTCGAAGATGATGACTCTTCGGGATAGCATTCAGAGCTTTAAGCGTCTCGAAGGTGAGCCAATACACGAAACTTAGATGCGATTCAAGAAGTTGGTGCTTCAATGCTCAACCCACGGCTTGCCTGATAACATGTTGCTGCAGTATTTTTACCGGAGTCTTGACTCGGTATATAAGGGTGTTGCTGACCAACTTTCTTCGGGAGATTTGATGCAACAACCTTATGTGATATCGGCTCAACTCTTGGATGGCATGACTACCATGAACAGGGCGTGGTATACCCGTGAAGACCAGGTCTCCTCTCTCACGTTCAAGTTGACTAAGGAACATATGGAGAAGGACCAAGAGAGGGACCAAATCATGGCCAAGATCATGACACAACTTGATATTTTGTCTAAAAATGTCATGGGAGCTAGTGCTCGTAGTGTCAATGTTGTGGGTATCGGGTGTGCTAATCCGAATGATTCCAAGTTTGAAGCCTTGTATAATAAAGAGGTAAATTTCCTAGCCAATTACCAAAGCGGTAGCTATCATTCAAACTACCTGAGGCAGGGTGGTAGCCAAGGTTAGGCTAGGGATGAAGGTTGGAAGGATCGAGATCATGAATGGAGGGACCGTAATCCTAATTGGAAGGATGGGGAGAAGGATAGGTATGTACCTCCCCACGAACGCCAAAAGCCAAAGGATTCAGAAGGTGGTAGGTCTGAGGATATGCTCTCTCGTATCCTCAACAAAGTTGAAGGGTCAGGCAAGATTTTAAAAGAAATAAAAGAAGATGTGTCTACCCTTAGCCAGATCATCACCTCCCATTCAGTGTCGATCAAGCAGTTGGAGACCCAAATGGGTCATATATCGTATTATCTCAACCCGAGACAACAGGGGGGTTTGCCTAGTGATACTATGGCTAACCCCAAGAATAAAGTTTGAAGGTGGACTTGCGTCGTGTCGCGATGTTAACTAAGGCGCTGCTTGGGAGGCAACCCAAGTTTTCTTATTTGTTTATCTTTCTTTGTTTGGAATAATGGTGTGTTGGTTGTGCAAGTTAACGTGTGGTAAGTGTTTGGAAAGAGGGAAATTGGCGAGAAAAAGTTCCAGTAGGCGCATCGCCGAAAGGGTCGGCGACCCCGACTCAGACCGCCATTGGACTCAATATAAATTTAACTTGGAGTCTGTAACTTTTGGTGAAAACCATGAAATTATTGGCGAGTCGCCGACTAGCGATATAGTCCGTCGTTTGGATCTCTAAATCTACTAGAAGTCCTGTAAAACTCAGCGAGGTCAGTGTCTATTCGGCGCTTCACCGAGCGAATCGGTGAGTAAGACTAATGTCGCCGAATGGAGGAAAAACTGGATGGTTTTTAAGGCCAAAAGGGTATACTTTTCAAACTCCTTAACTTTCCCGCTCTTTAACGCTTCACAAACTCACACCTGCACATTATTCTCTATATTTTTGCATGCTCTAAGTGTTTTAATCATCGATTTGTGCTCGAAACTTGGATTACATTACCACCTAGCAATTCAATCTTAACTTAATCAGTATTAAAGGTTAGTTTCCTGATCCCTGAGTTTGTTTTTGACATTTTGAACTCTTATGCAGATAATCTTACCGTGTTGTCGTGTGCTGGGCCTCTCTGATAGGATTAGTATGCTTAAATGCAGGTTTTAATTTGAAAATATTGTCTGTAGTGTGTTGATTGTTGAAATCCCGTAGCTTGGTGCATTGAAATATATTAAAATTTTGTGGGTAGTGCTTGTATGTTATGGGTCTTGTCTGCATTTGTATTGTGCATGCTTTAATTGTGTTTCCGAGGGTTGCGGTGTTGATTTCAAAAAGTTGGGTTGAAAATAGGCACGTTGGGTCGTTTGGTGAGCTGGGTCGAGCTCGCCGAACCACTCAGCGGTTCGCCTAATCTCCTCATCTCGCCTTAATTTCATGCTTTATGTGTTGTTTGGCTTTGTAACTTTCGATGAGAAGCCTAAGATCGCTGAAGGTACTCGGTGACTCGCCGAATGTGTTCTTGATCGCCCTTTGTCTGCACCCTTGCATCCTTTCGGCACTGTACCTTTCGACGAGAAAACCCAAACGCGCCGAATGATGTCGACGATTCCCCGAAAGGTTCGGCGAGTTTGCCTGCAACTGATTTTCTGTGTTTTTGTCGAATATTTTCTAACTTTGTCTTGAGGCTTTGCAAACATGGCTAAACCTAAAGTTGTTGGGAGAATCATGCCACCCCGACTGATAAGCTTGAAATTTCAAAGTAAATGAAAGAAGGTCGAATCCTCCCAAGAAGGGAAAGCAAGAACCTTCACCTGGAAACAAAGGGAAAGGCAAGAGGCCCAGTTCTAACAGGAAGACTAATCCACGAGACCCCTCTATTCCTTCATGGGACGGGGAATCTATGCAGCTGTGCGGAAATTTTTGGCGGATACACCTATAGCAACTCCTGATGAGTCTAATGCTATTGTTCCTTTTGAAGGAACTCCGGGCACTGATGCCCAGACAGATGGAGCGACTGCATAGATATGATTCCCTCTTTACCTCTCTCTTTGTCTTTTCTTCATTTTGACTTATGGATATTATATTTTTGTTTGCATTTGAGGACACATGCCTTTATTTGTGGTGGGGTGAGGCCCACATTTTGTGTGGCATTCAAAATTCTTGTTTTGTTTATACATTTGGGCTTTGAGCTAAATTTGTGTTATACACTACTTTGTGTGGAAGGTTTGAACTTGTGGCTCCGTGTTTTTAATCGTACATGATTTTTTACCCTTCCAAAAATTTTGCCACCTCTTGTTTGTGTTGAATGTGGTTGTTCTGGTGCAAATTTGAGTATCGGTTTGATCAATATCGATGACTTGAATAGTGCTTATAATCGAACAAACATAAATGTGTGGCTACGACGAGGCCAATTGAAGTTGCATAGACAATATGCGAACTCTTTGCATCTCGTTATGACTAGCCAAGTATCAAATTGAATCTCTCGTAATAAACATTGCACACTAGCGAAAGTGTGGAGTCTTGTTTTACATTTGTGTCAATGCCTTGTGTGATGAGCTTACTGTGAACCATGTCTGATGACAACAAGAATTTGCCCCGTTGGTCCGATTGACTATGTGATTCAAATTTCTTGAGATGATCTTAGGCAATTTTAAAGAGTGTGAACCAATTTGAAATTATACCTCTTTTGTGGCTTACCTTGTAAGTGTGTGAACCTCTTTTGAGCACCCCTTGAGCCTTACCATTTTCTTGGAAGAAACTTAATGAAAGCTTAACCTTTCTTGATCAATTACCCATAATTCTCATGATTTGTGATCTGTTTGAATAGCCAACTTAGGCCAAAAGTATAAGTTGGGGGTGTGGTGAAAAGAGAAGGTGAATCAAGAAAATGCAAAGAAGTCCCTTTTGCCCATGTTTTGAGAAAAATGGAACCCCTCCATATATTAAAAAAAATTTGAAAAAGAAAAAGAAAGAAAAAGTTGTGAAAATACAAAGAAATTGGGGTTTCCAATGATCCACGGAAGATGAATAAGAGGTGACTTTTGAGCTTGAATGAAAATGATGAAGAAAGGGAAATAAGGTGTTGTTCACATCACATTTCATGAGGATTTCAGCATATAAGCCTAAATGACCATACATTTACACTCAGCCCCATTACAAGCCTTGAAAAAACCTTTGTGATCTTGAATGAGCTGAAGCAAAAATTGATTGGAAAATAAGGGCAAACCTATGGGTGAATTCATGCATTATGTTTATCTTTGTGAGTGTGAGTGTTGATCTTGATTCCGGAACTTTAAATGATTGAACCATTGTGAATCATTCTTTGTGTGAAGGCATTTGATTTCCTTTGTTGAGCTTGAACTTGCATTTGAAGCAAGTATTGCTGAGTCACAACTTGAATCTTTGAGTGCACAATTGATTCTTACACGAGTAAGTTGAGTCTTTTTGTGTGCATTCATGATTGAGTCTTGTGTAGCACTGTTTGAGACATCCTTTTTGAACTATTGTACTTAAGTTTTACTTTAGGACAAGCAAAATTTTAAGTTGGGGGTGTTGATGAATCCACGATTTGGACTTTTTTAGGACTTTATTTTGATAGATTTAGTGTCCTTAAATGCATATTTTGTCTTAATAACTGACGAAAAACCTTGAGTTTCAGGTATTTGGAGTTAGAGGCAAAGCATGGACACTATTGGGCAAAAGAGGAATAAGGCAGCAAAAAAGACGAAGAAAAGACGGCCTGAGGATGGCCTAAACCATTAGGCGATTCCCTGAATGGCTAGGGTCTCGCCTAAAGTTCTAGTGTGCCAAGCTCTGAAGGAGAAAATCGAGTCGGTGAGATAAAGGAGCAGTCGGCGAGTCACCGAACGATTCCGCGATGCAGTATTCCATCGCCCAACGTTAAAGAACCTGAATTTGCTGAAGGCCAATACAGAAAGGCGATGAACCAGACCAAAGTACGGATCACCGAGTGAATCGGTGATCCCGACTAACTGCGCCGAAATGATCCTTCGCAACACACTTTTGACAAACTATAAATACTTGTTTAAATTTTTAGCTTAGTATCAAATTTTGTAGGGAATCAAATTATTTTTAGTTTTTAGAACTTAGAGTTTTGGAGACATTGTTCCTTAGCTTTGAAGATTTAAAGATTTCTATTTCTAAGCAATTGGAAGTGGGTATTGAAGATTCTTCATCTTAGACGTGTTTAAAGACGAAATCAATCGTATCCACTTGATGGAAACACTTTTCGATATCAATTTCTATCTCTTTACTATGTCTAGCTAAAACCTCAATTCTTGGGGTGTGATTATGTGATTATGGGTTGAATTTACAACTGGTTATTGCAAATTGATTGCTTATTCGCTGTGTAAAGGTGATTTCATTCAGTAGTTGTATTTGAATTTAATGGGGTTGTAGTTGCAAATACAATTTTATCTTCGTATTTTTGACTTGCTCGAGAGAGAGAGGTTTTAAAACCAAAACTACTGAATCGATGGTCTGTGGTTATTGCGTTGTCGTGGGTTCAGCTCGAGAGAATGGATCATAAACCTTCTCCCACACATTCAGCTCGAGAGAGTGAATGGACTAAGGCGAAGGTTGTGCTTCATTGCCGTTTATCGGTGTTCAAGAGAAACCGATTTGATTCGGGGTAAATTGTTCGAGAGAAAATTTACCCTCACTAAAGACTAGCTTAGTTACCAATTTACAACGATTTACTATCAAAAGCATTTACCCGATTGTTTATTTTTGCCCATACTCCTATCACATCTCAAGAATCCCTCCTCCATATTCGTATTTCGTATTTGGTGTTGTTTTAGTTGATAATTGAATACAAAACCCCCTTCGATAACTGACACTTATGTCACCCTTCAATTTGATATGTTTTTCTTCGTATATGTCTTTAGCTAAAACTGACTTGAGCAAAGTTCTTGCTTTTCTCTTAATTCTCGATTACAAACCGCTCCATTGGGACTCGACCCCAACTCACTAGTTGGGTTATATTACTACATACGATTGTTGGCACTTGAACTGAAAGTAGTGTCCTGATACGTGAAGTCATGTATTTCCCTTCATTATGTGTTGATGGGTAATGGGAATGAGGAATGGGCTGATGAGATCATTGTTCCACTTGTTTAACCTTAATGAACTCAAAAGGGATTAATGAATATGTAATGTGTTGATCATTATGCTTTGTGAATTGCCTTGTTATGAACCCTATGTTGGTTGATTGATGAAATGCTTTGAGGGCCTTAATATGGATTTGAATTACTTGAATTGTTGTCTCTTCCTTATGGTGTGAAATTACTTATTTGCATTTATTGTGTATACCATGATGAGACATGTGATGTTATGCCGAAGGGAAATGGTTTCGGCAAGTGATGTGATATAAAACTAAAGGAAAATAGTTCTTGCTAGTGATATGATATAAATCTGAAGAGCAATGGTTCAGGCTAGTGATAATGTGCCAAAGGGAAATGGTTTCGACAAGTAATGTGATCTTATGCCAAATAGAAATGGTTCCGGCAAGTGATATATGATGAGTGGTAGATTTACATTCATTTGAGGTCTTTTTATTTCAACAATTAGTGTCCTCAATGCCAAGTTATGTTTTATTCTAATGATATTTTAATTATTTACAACTATGAAGGCTAAAGGACAAGGTGCTGATGAATATTTGAAAGAAAAGTCAGAAACATTCAAAGAAATATAAACTCTACACTGGGAGTCATCTAACCAAAATGAAGGATAGCCCAAATGATATGACCTCGCTCAAAGTTACAGTACTCACAACTGAAGATAATTGAGGTAGGTCGGCGAATCAAAAGTGAAACGGCGACTCGTCAAAATTGAAAGGTGAACAAGATGATCATCACCGAAGGTTACAAGACTTGGATTAAAAACGAAGGCTTAAAAGGTGGAAATCGGCTATCCGTCGAATGTGAAAAGCAGACTCGAATGAGTTCACCTACTAAGGTTCAAACACATGAAGCCTGAAGCAAATGAAAGACGAGCTGAGGAACATATGACGATATGTCAATCCGCTTCGACAAGTTCGACTAATATCACCGAGTTGGTCACGTAGTGAATTTTGAGACAAATTTGGGAAAACTATAAATAACCCAAAGGAGAAAGAAAATAGAGAGAAGAGAGCTTTCTGGCCAAAGTTGGAATAAAGTATTTTTCAGAGCTTTGGTATGAGATATTTGACCTTGTGAAAAATATATTTAGTTTAGGGGTTTTCAATTTTACTTTTCAATTGACAATCGGAAGTTGAAATCAAAGCGAGTGTTGATAATAATTGCTTAATTTTATCATATCAATGGTTGCTATCATGATAGGTAAAATTTCTCTACTTTCGGTGATGGGTGGATAAAACCCCAAGTCTAGAGGTGCTATTACGGAGTTGGGTGTCGATTTAATATAGTGGGTATTGTGTTTTGCTCTGTTTTATTGTTGTTCATTCATGAATTTAGGCTAATAATTAGCATGAGGTTAACTTATGGGTTAAGGTTGCAAACGTAATCCTATTTTCGATCTTCGATTAATGCTCATAAGAGATTGATTGGAGTGGGTAATTAGTTTGATGCATATAATTTAAGTTTGAATTTTGTCGTTTGCTTGAAAGAGAAATTATGATTCAGATCTATTTACCCCAAATCTGCTCGAAAGAGGGAGATCGTAAGGAATGAGTTGTTTTGTAATTAACATTGATGAGACCAAAAATAGATTCTATGAACCCATGTTATGAGATCGAAAGAAAATTAGTGTCATTGAAGTTGACCCAGCCTATCCATGATTGTTTAGCATTATTGAGAAACACAATTACCCTTATGTGACATCGATTCCAATCTTCACACTCCTAGATAACTGGTTAATTACTTGAATTCCCAATTTTTTGTTTAATTGTGACATTTGATACTATAAACTCTTTTAGTAAATTTGGTGGAATCATCCACACATTTGTCTTAATCTACTAAATTGAACAAGTATGCATTCTCAATTTCTTAGTTGAATTATCATTATACCATTCCTTGTGGTATTCGACCACGACCCTTAATTGGATATTTTTATCGACAACGACCGCTTACTCTTTGAATTTATTTTGAGAGTAGTTTGAGCGATATCAGTATGATATAAATTCAAAGGAAAATGGTTTCGACTAGTGATAATGTGCCGAAGGGAAATGATTCCGGTAAGTAATGTGATGTTAAAGATGAAGGAAAATGGTTTCGGCTAGTGATGTGATATAAAGCCGAAGGGAAATGGTTCCGGCTAGTGATATTGTGACGAAGGAAAATGGTTCCGTCAAGAGTTAATTACTATGACTCGATGCATTTTGATATTTGTGTAGGTTACAAGTCTTGTACCGTGTGATTTCTCTTCTTCTTCTCCTCCTATTTTCGAGGCTTGTCAAAGAACTTTCGAGAGGTAGCTGTTTGTCATCTCGGTGGACTCTTCTGTTCTTATTTTATTTTTTGTTCTATTCTAGAATCAAAGACATTGAGACTTGTAATTATCTTTCATTTCCGCACTTTATGTATTAGTGAGTTGTACACATGACAATTAGGTTTGGGGGTTATAATAAAATGAATAAGTTTTCCTTTTTTATCTTATTCTTATTTTACTTTCCGCATTTCTTTCGTTTCGTTGTATTTCAGGATGACTTATCTTGGTGGAAATAGACAAGTGTCATCACATCCATTTTTGGATCGTGACATCATGACACTTGTTACTTTCATCTATAAATGGGATGAGGATGACCACACTACAATCAACATGGGTTGGGGTTCTATAATGGGATTGTCCCACATTTAGCAACAGTTCTCAGGTTCAAAACCTGAATATAAAGAAAATCATGTTGAAAGTGTCAAACAAACCAGATTTAATTATAAATGCAATGCTGAATTTACTTTGGTCAAAAGAAATCTTTTGAAATAAATTAATGGAAAAACTAAGCAAATATCCCATAAATACAAATTAATTACAAATATATACCCCCTTACATTGATGCTCCTGAATAATTACAATTGATGCCCCAAGTGATAATTTTGCTTAATTGATACTATATATATATATAGGGATAAGGGTTTGAAAAATATCCCAACTTTGGTCGGATTTGCTGTTGCGATACTAAACTTTCATAAGGACCTATTACCTCCCTAAACTATTTAATACCGTATTTTAAACATATATATTTGCCCACGTGGACATAAAAACTAATGCAAAATTATAAATTGTAATGTGTCCATGTGGGCACATAGATACCTTTAAAATACACTATTAAATAGTTCAGAGGATAAGAAATACGATATTAAATAGTCTAGGGAAGTAATAGGTCATTATGAAAGTTTAGTATCGCAACAGCAAATCCGACCAAAGTTGGGGTATTTTTTAGACCCTTATCCCATACATATATATATATTTGTCGTATTATTAAGGTTTTTTGTTAAGAAATTATTCATTTATCAATGATAATATAAGAGTATATATATTTTTGTGGTATCATTAAAATTTACCATTCATACATTACTTATTAGTCAATAATACTATAAGAGTATATCTAACGAAAAGAATATTTAAAATATAATCTTACGAAGAAATATTTAAAAAATTAAGATAAAACAAAACAAAACAAAAAAGGAACTAACAAAGAGAAAAATAAAAACAAAAAATTTAGTTAACCGGAAAAAAAGAAAGAGAAAAAGAAAATATTCTTAATTGTTAGGAAGAAAGAAATCAAAATAATTAAGTCTTTGATTATTATTTACCTCATATTTTTTTTCATTGTCGTTTTTTAGCATAAATTTTATGAATTATTCTTATGTTGTACATTTTATTTGTAGGATTAAATTGGTGTGAAGATGAAGAAATTTGGAGCACAAATAAATTAAAAATAAGAAATCATATAAGGAAATCAAGCGGACAACTTAATGGATTAAATTGAATATTATATTAATATACATATATATGTAACCTTATGCGGGAGGCTATGCGGTGTAAATTTTTTGTGCCGACTGTGTATATTTAAAATTATTAAGAAATGGGGTATGTGAGTGTAATATTTAACTTTTTATGCTATTTAGTGTACTTTTCTCATTTATCATCTTATTCAAAAGTGAAGGGGTATCGTTTCTCAAATTCAAAATCTTAAGGGGGAAAATGACCTTTACTCTTTTATTTCAAAAAATATATTCTCATTAGCTTACCAAAATTTATTAACCATATTGAAATATTTATTTATTTGACTAAAAACTTGATTTTCTTACCATATAAATTTATTTTGTTACTATAATTTTTGCATTTTGCAAGAAATCTACTTTTTATTGTACTATTTGGCTAGAAATTTATCATAACTATGAAGAATTTTTTGTATAAATAATCATCTTATTTCATTTTTATAAGCACCACATTTTCTTGAGCGTTTTATCAATAAACTTTTTAAAAAAACTCATTTTCCCTCAAAGTTGAGTCATGGCAGAAAAAAAGACTTTAGGACGTCAAAAAATTTCAATGGTCAAAATAGAAAATGAAGATGCTCGATACACAGCATTTTCAAAGCGTCGATCAACATTATATAAAAAAGCTAGTGAATTGGTTGGGAAATATGATGTTGACGTGGGGATAACATTATTTTCTCCGACCGACAAACCCTACTCTTTTTTTCACCCTACACTTGATGCTGTTGTAGATCGATTTTTTAGTCCAAATACACAGCCAAGTGAAAGTAACCGTATTGCTATTGAAAATTCGCGAAACAAAGGGAAGGAACTAAAAGCTGAGCTTGACGAGCTTGATATCATAGAAAGGGGTCTATCTAATTCGACATCTGGCACTGAGGAAACTGACATGAAAAAAATGTGGGAATCTATTATGGAATTTAATGAAGAGGAGGTGAATGAACTCGAGCTTTGGTTGAAATCCGTTGATTTTGATTTGAAAAATTCTTTATCGCAGGTGGAAAACAATGCTTCTTCCGACCCTTTCGGCGATGCATCGACTGGAACTTTTTCTCGCCAATTTCCCGCTTTCCAAACACTTACCACACGTTAACCTGCACAACCAACACACCATTATTCCAAACAAAGAAAGATAAACAAATAAGAAAACTTGGGTTGCCTCCCAAGCAGCGCCTTAGTTAACGTTGCGGCACGACGCAAGTCCACCTTCAAACCCCATTCTTAGGGTTAGCCATAGTATCTCTAGGCAAACCCCCCTGTTGTCTCGAGTTGAGATAAGACGATTTATGGCCCATTTAGGTCTCCAACTGCTTGATCGACACTGAATGGGAGGTGACGGTCTGGCTAAGGGTAGACACATCTTCTTTCATTTCTTTTAAAATCTTGCCTGACCCTTCAACTTTGTTGAGGATACGAGAGAGCATATCTTCAGACCTACCACCTTCCGAATCCTTGGGCTTTTGGCGTTCGTGGGGAGGCACATACCTATCCTTCTCCCCATCCTTCCAATTTGGATTATGGTCCCTGTATTCATGATCTTGATCCTTCCAACCTTCATCCCTAGCCTAACCTTGGCTACCACCCTGCCTCAGGTAGTTTGAACGATAGCTACTGCCTTGGTAATTGGCTAGGAAATTTACCTCTTCATTATACAAGGCTTCAAACTTGGAATCATTCGGATTAGCACACCCGATACCCACGACATTGACACTACGAGCACCAGCTCCCATGACATTTTTAGACAAAATATCAAGTTGTGTCATGATCTTGGCCATGTTTTGGTCCCTCTCTTGGTCCTTCTCCATATGTTCCTTAGTCAACTTGAACATGATAGGGGAGACCTGGTCTTCATGGGTATACCATGCCCTGTTCATGGTAGTCATGCCATCCAAGAGCTGAGCCGCTATCACATAAGGTTGTTGCATCAAATCTCCCGGAGAAAGTTGGTCAGCAACACCCTTATTTACCGAGTCAAGACTCCGATAAAAATACTGCAACAACATGTTATCAGGCAAGCCATGGGTTGAGCATTGAAGCACCAACTTCTTGAATTGCATCTAAGTTTCGTGTATTGGCTCACCTTCTAGACGCTTAAAGCTCTGATGCTATCCCGAAGAGTTATAATCTTCGAAGGAGGGAAAAATTGCACTTGAAATGCGGTAACCAACTCCTCCCACGAAGTGATTGATTCACGTGGCAATTCAGCCAGCCACTTGCACGCCTCTCCCATCAAAGGGAACGAAAACAACCTCAATCGGACCAACTCTTGGGAGATGTTCTTGAAGGAGAACGGTGCGCATACATCCACGAAGTTTCTAATATGCTCATGAGGGTCCTCATGAGCCAAACCACTGAAAATCCCCTTTAGCTGCAAGAGTTGCAACATAGTATTCGTGATGTGAAATACCGCATTCCCTTTGGCCGAAGGCAAGAGAATGGAACCAATATCGCCCATGAGATGAGGGTCATTAGCATGAGGCTCGTTGACATCGTTGAGGTTTCCGATGTTGTCTTGATGGCTTACTTGGCTGCCATTGCTGCCGTTTACGCTCATACTTCCTGTTTTCAACACAAACAAGCAAAAACAAAACTAAAAATTAAGTAAGTATCACTATGATTAAAAGGAGAAAAATTCAACTTAACTAGAAATTCTCATGTGACACCACTCCCCGGCACTGGCGCCATTTTGATTTCACGTGTCCGGGCACTTTATCCAATACTAAGCGTCCACGGTCGTTCAATAGTAATATAATCCAACTAGTGAGTTGGGGTCGAATTCTAAGGGAGCGGTTGGTAATCGAGAATTAAGATAAAAGCAATCACTTCGCTCAAGTCAATTATAGCTAAGGACATATACGAAGAAAAACATATCAAATTAAAGGGTGACACAAGTGTCAGTTATCGAAGGGGGGTTTTTGTAATCAATTATCAACTAAAACAACAATTAATACGAAATACGAATATGGAGACGGGATTCTTGGGATGTGATAGGAGTATGGGCTAAAATTAACAACCGCGTAAATGCTTTTGATAGTAAATCGCTGTAAATTGGTAACTAAGCTAGACTTTAGTGGGGGTAAATTTTCTCTCGAATAATTTACCCCGAATCATATCGGTTTCTCTTGAATACCGATAAGCGGCAATGAAGCACAACCTTTGCCTTAGCCCATTCACTCTCTCGAGCTGAATGTATGGGAGAAGGTTTAGGATTCACTCTCTCGAGTTGAACCTACGACAACCCAATAACCACAGACCATCGATTCAGTAGTTTTGGTTTCTAAAACCTCTCTAGAGCAAGTAAAAAACATGAAGATAAAATTGTATTTGCAACTACAATCCCATTAAATTCAAACACAACTACTGAACG
This sequence comes from Solanum acaule, assembly GCA_036250505.1. Lineage (NCBI taxonomy): Eukaryota > Viridiplantae > Streptophyta > Magnoliopsida > Solanales > Solanaceae > Solanum > Solanum acaule. The sequence goes on along the minus strand of JAJOOR010085514.1, from coordinate 9,676 downwards.
AAATTACCTTTAAACAACGAATAAATAATCAATTAGCAATACCCATTAGTAAATTCAACTCATATTCACATAATCACACCCCAAGAATTGGGGTTTTAGCTAGACATAATAAAGAGATAGAAATCGATACCGAAAAGTGTTTCCATCAAGTGGGTACGATTGATATCGTCTTTAAACACGTCTAGGATGAAAAATCTTCAATACCCACTTCCAATTGCTTAGAAATAGAAATCTTTAAATCTTCAAAGCTAAGGAACAATGTCTCCAAAACTCTAAGTTCTAAAAACTAAAAATAATATGATTCCCAACAAAATCTGATACTAAGCTAAAAATTTAAACAAGTATTTATAGTTTGTCAAAAGTGTGCTGCGAAGGACCAATTCAGCACAGTGAATCGGGATCGCCGATCCACTCGGCGATCCACCCTTTGGTCTTGTTCATCGCCTTTCTGTATTGGCCTTCAGCAAATTCAGGTTTTGTAACGTTGGGCGATGGAATACTGCATCGTTCGGCGACTCGCCGACTGCTCCTTTATCTCGCCGACTCGATTTTCTCCTTCAGATCTTGGCACACTGGAACTTTAGGTGAAACCATAGCCATTCGGCGAATCGCCTAATAGTTTAGGCGATCCTCGGGCCATCTTTTCTTCGTCTTTTCCGCTGCCTTGTTCCTTTTTTGCCCAATAGTGTCCATGCTTTGCCTCTAACTCCAAATACCTGAAACTCAAGGTTTTTCATCAGTTATTGAGACAAAATATGCATTTAAGGACACTAAATCTATAAAAATAAAACCCTAAAAGAGTCCAAATCGTGGACTCATCAATACACGTTTCTAATAGATTTAAAAGGTTTAAGAGATCACTTGCCTTAATTCAATCAAATGGTAAATTCAAGACTCGAGGCTTATCTTTCCGCACTATGTCCAAAGCCACACAATCTATTTCAATCAAGTAATCACAATAAGATTCCAGATTTAACAATACCCAATTCATACTCTTTGAAAAATGGGTCAATCAACTCAAAAAGCCAATTCCGTAAATGAGATATGAATCCAAAAATCTTTACTTGAAAATGTTACCCCAAGGCATTTGGAACTCATTAGTAAAACCATTTTCGTAAAAGGAGTTAAATCAATTCACAATTACCATTTTGGTTTAGAACTCGAGTTCTTGAAAAACTTTGTCATTTGCCAATCAAAATCCCAAGTTTTGATTTCAAATCCATAAATGATTAATCGAAAATGAAGTTTTAGGGTCACAAAAGCTTACCCAAATAATTAAGCACATGAAATCTCTTCAAAATCACTTTCAAGAGTTTTACGAAGCTCAAAACTAAAAATGGGGCTTAAACCCTAAAGTTTCTGCTCACAACTCCTCTTAGATATCGTAAAAATGGATTTAAGTTCGCTTAAGCGGACATATATAAGGCGAACCACATGTTCGCTTTTGCAAACCTTGTAAAAGTGGCGTCTCTCAAAAAAGTGTAAGCTCTTTCGCTTTTGCGAAGTTTGCTTAAGCGAACAAGTCCTCGCAAAAGCATAGCCTGTAGACACCGGCAAAACACAACCAAACATAAATCATTGAATGGACCCTCAGGATTTGTTCGAAATCCCGTACACATAAATCATATAAGCAAATCGACTAAACTCGATGTTTTTGACACAATGGAATCATCGAAATATGAATCCGACTTCTCCTCAACCCGAAATTCGTAAGATTTATAAGAAACTAACATCACACCTAAAAAAGCCAAAATGAGCTCGGAACCTCTGAAAATTCAACCAAGATCTCACTTAGGCCTAAAATGATCCCCCAAATTCAAAGGAACTCTCAAAATTCCGATTCGAGAATTCGAACCCCGAATGTTGACCAAAGTCAACCCACAAGCTAAAATTTCACAAATTTCCAACTTAGCACCTAAAATCCTCAAAAAGACTCCAAATCTAAAACTAAAAACTCTTATAGATCAATTTTCACATTTCATGATTGATGGAATCGACGAAATTGCATTCTAATACACGAAACTTCAAAGACACTAACAATCACTTTAAGCAACTTTAGCCTTCCAAAACACAAAACTTATAAATCCTCAATTTTTTACTCAAAGCTCGCAATCAACATTCAAAACTCAATCGTAAATAATTCGGGGTCAATATCAAAAGGGGCAAAGTGACAATATTATAGAAGTATCCAAAAATGACCAACTGGATCATTGCAGCATTATCCACCACTAAAAACCATGTTCATCCTCGAACATAAAACAAAAAAGTACTGAAAGCCTAAAAAATATGAGGATATTTGACACGTATATCCAACTGTATCTCCCAAGTCACCTCATCAACTGAACGATATTGTCACGCCTCTAGGCTACCCCCCTTGACTTAACACGGGACCTTGGATGGCGAGTGACCCCAAGCTAACGCTGTGTCTGCATGTCATAACTTAAAGATAACTAAATAAACTATAAACTATGCGGAAGCTAAAACAATGGGTAACTGAAAGTGGGGAATACCCAACTAGTCTAAATTTATAAACCTTACTAAGAGTTTAAAACAAGTGAAAGGTAAAACTGACAATCCGAGTTGATTCTAGTTCTATGTGTGAAAAGCCTCTAACTGAGTTGAGTTATTGGTACATGTCCCCCAAAAGATATTGTTGTCCTCAAAGCATGCAGACTCGCCACTGAAGCTGCTGAATGCGGACCGATAATCGATCTATGCGTGATCTGGATGCTAAGTACCTGAACATATATCATGAAAGGATGTAGCGCAGAGTATGTGTTAGTACTTTGAGGAGTCGTTTGGTAGAGTGTATAAAAAAATACTCAATAGAGTGTATTAGTAATGCTTGCATTAGTAATGCATGTATTAGTTATACTTGTATTAGTTATGCATAGATTATTTCTTATGCATCGTTTGGTTTGGTGTATTAAAAAATCATATGCATTGTATAAAAATAATTATTTACAAAAGTATCCTTCACAATTATGGTGGAAAAGATGTAAAAGTACTTTTGAGGGGTAATTGGGTCTTTAACCATATTAATGCATGCATCAAATCCTTTGCATTACTAATACCTACAAATCCATGGTATTAGTTATACATAGCATGAGAAAATGCACCAAACAAGGGACTACTAATACATATAATTAATGCATGTATTATTTTTGCTAATACACTCTACCAAACGACCCCTGAATGTACTGAGCATGCATGATATAGATACTACGCTGAACATATATAAGCTGAAATAAGACATAACTGAACAATACTCTAAATATTGAACGTAACAGAAATAGATAAACTGAATGCAATGAACAAGTAGTAACCATGAAAATAACATGCTGAACTGAATACTGAAGTATAACTGAAAACCTGGTCAATGCACTAATAGTATGACTGTGGGAGCTACTATTAATCGACATAAAACCATGTGAGCTAAACATAGAGTCTGATGTATACGCCCTATCGAGAGGACCCAATATACCTTGTCAGGGGTATAAAGGCATGACTACTAAATCTGATGCCTAAGAGAGGGGACTTATAAACCTACGGGGGCACATAGTTCTAAGACTATGAGGGTATGCCGAACCCTAGTCCAGCTCAGTGTTAAGTCTACTCCCAACTGAATATGTATATGACACATTATGACTGAAATGATGAAATACTGAATAGCTCAAAATAATGACATGCAAATCTGAGAATGCAACATTTATATACTGATAATGTAACATTCAAAATTTGGAACATGATTAACTATTTAACCGACCTAGCAAGTGCATTTCATGAACTAAAAGAAACTACACAACAAGGGTTTTGAGTTTCATACAAGGAATTTAACAACGATTCCAAGAAAACATGATAATTCGATTAAGAATACTATAACAACTAAATCACATTAAATATCTAAGGTTTTAGAAACCCTAGGTCTAAACAAGATATAGGGAATCGAGAATCTGACTGAATTCTAGGTACCTAGTGGATGAAAGGAACCCACTAGTGAAATCCTCTATACCTGGTGACAAAATTCACGGAGAAATCCTTTGGATTTTGGGGTTGAACCGAAGAAAATCTCCTGCTTGTTCCTGAGGGGTTGGTCGACTCGTTCTCCTCTTTTACTCTAAGTTTTGGTGAGTTTTGGAGAATAAATGATTTGGGGTAAGTTCTGACTAATTTAATAGGCTTAAACTGAGTAAAACGACGTAGTTTATGTGTTAAACAACGTAGTTTAAATGCCCAACGAATAGGGGAAAGGACCAAAATGACCCTGACTTAAATCTGACGAGTGCCACCTACTACAGGACTGACGGGCCATCGGTTGACCTACCAACCGTCGGTAGGAGTCATCGGTCAAGCTCTTCCCTATAGGGCTTTACTAAAACGAGCATAACTTCTTACTCGGAGATGAGAATTTAGCAAACTTGGTGGCGTTGGAAAGATGATTCAATTATATTTCATTTGACAGGTCATGGGCCACTTAATTCATTTTGTGCTAACAAACATGACTGTTTGAAGTTGACCCAATAACAATTTTCCTCTAATTGGCTGCTGACCCTTACCTACGGTCCGTTGGTCCAATCACGGATCATACTTATCGAACTCAGAGACCATAAAACTCTAGACCCCAACGATGGAACCATCCTACGGTCTATGATTCAATCAACGGACCGTGGTTCACGACCGTAGGTGTCATTTTTAGATTCTGAAAATTCCCCTAAGTCTGGGACTGAACCACGGGACCCCACCTACGGTATGTGGTTCTACCTACGGTTCGTGGGTGGTTTCCGTTGGTTCTGACACCAGATTCTGGAAAGCTGCATTTTCTATTTTCTCGAGTCTAAGGTGTTATAGGTACTTCCATTGCACCTTCGCTAAAAAATCTCATTAGTCCTAAGCTTTCGGACTTGTCTATCCGAGATGGTTATAGGTTCCTTCTCAAAAGATATGCCTATATCAAACACAACCGAATTAAGTGAAGCACATGAGACTCATCTGACACGTACTTTTGAAGTATGGAGACATGAAACATAGGATGCACAAGTGACAAGCTAGGTGGCAAGGCCAAGTTATAGGCCATCTCTCTCACTCAGCTGAAACTATCGAAAGGTCAAATGAATATAGGGTTAAGCTTGTCCTTCTTTCCGAACCTCATGACATCCTTCATGGGTGAAACTCAGAAGCCAAACATAATCGCCCTCCATAAATTTTTAAGGCCTGGACTTGCTAATCTGCATAGCTCTTTTGTCGACTCAAGACTGTCAACATTATACCCTGAATCATACGGACATGCTCCATAGCATCTTTAAGCAAGTATGTATCTAAAGAGTCCATCTCATTTGATCAAACCATCAAATTGGAGATCCATATTGTTTGCCATACGATGCCACAAATGGGACCATCTGAATACTAGAATGGTAACAGATTTTGTAGACAAACTCGACCAAAGGCAAATGTTGTTCCCACCTAGCACCAAATCAATCACACAAGCTCAAAGCATGTCATCCAACACCTGAATCATCCTCTTGGACTAGCCATATGTTCGAGGATGGAAAGTTGTACTCATATCTAACTGAGTACCCAAACCATGATGTAACGCCTTCCAGAAATGAGAAGTGAACAAATAACCCCAATCAAAGACAATAGAAACAGGGACAACATATAGTCACACCTGACTAATATAAAGTTGAGCCAATTTATCTGTCGTATACTTCACTCGAACTAGGATGAAATAAGGGGACTTGGTCAACCTATCCACAACAATGCAAATAGAATCATAGCCACCCACGGTGGCAGGTAAACCCATAACAAAGTCCATAATCGGCAATATCTCTCTTCATGCCACACCACCAGTATTGCTAACTCTAATCATGATACATCTTCGCCACTCCCGAATGGTTGAAATATCGAGAAGAATGGGTCTTCTTAAGAATCAATCTAATCAACTCGCCCACCATAGGCACACAGATCCTGTCCCCAATCCTCAAGACACCCTCAGAATCAAGGAAAACCTCTTTGGCTTCCCCTCTCATCACCTTGTCTCGAATGAGACACAACCTCTCGTCATCAAACTGACAATCATGGATCTGCTCAACTAAGAAAGAACGAGCCTCTATGAAAGCAATCAAGCCACCGGTCTCCTCAAAAATCTACAACCGGACAAGACTATTGGCTAACTTCTAAACATCCCTAGCCGAGCAGCAAGACTCCCCATGTTAGAAATCTTCTAATTCAAAGCATCGACCACCACACTGGCCTTTCCTAGATGGTACAAAATGGTGATATCATAGTTCTTCAGTAGCTCAAGTCATCTACGCTGCCTCAAGTTCAGATTCCTCTGAATGAAGATGTACTGAATACTTTTATGATCAGTGAAGACCTCACAATGCACCCCATACAAATATTGTCACCATAGCTTAAGCACAAACACTACAATTTTCAACTCTAAATCATAGGTAGTTCTTCTCATGGGTCTTCAACTGTCTAGAAGCATTGGTGATCACCTTACCTTTCTCTGCATCAGAATACCGCCTAACGCGACTGTAGAAGCATCACAATAAACGGTTAAATCCACACCATTCTTGAGTAAGGTTAAAACAGGAGCCGAAGTCAACAAGGTCTTTAGCTCTGGTATAATTTAAGATGTTACTTGTGTCTTATCTCTATTATATAATCCTTTTAAATTACCGTCATTTCAAATAAAAATTGTGTCTTGTTGGGTTCGAAAGAATTAGGGCGACATACGAAAATTTACAATTGCAAATCATATGGCGACAAATTAGACAACACATAAAGCTATACTAAAAGAAATGTATATTATTATATGATATGACCTACATGTTTAAAAAACATAAAAACTGTAGATACCTTAATTATATGAACCATATTTTTTATGTTAGTAAAACCTTTTTATCAACTCATGTACTTTATTTGAAAATCTTTAGTCAAAACTTTTTATTTATTCTTTAATTAATTTAAAATAATTTTCATACCTTAATTAACCAAATTGGTTTAAATTATTATTTTAAAATAAGTCAAATAAATTCTAATTAATCTAGTTTTATTAAAATTCTAATCACTTGTATTTCGAGTCAAATGTTCCATTTTGGATCCCTTTCTCTAAAAAAAAAATAAAAAAATGTGTCATTTATTTAATTATTTTCTTAAAGTTAATCAAATATTATAAATTATTATTTTTATGTTAAATCATTTTGTCGCACCCCATTTCGAACCGGCCGAAATAGTTCACAACATAATATGGCTGCCACTCTGTTTTTTGAAAAAAATTGTTTTGTTTGTTTTAGAGGCGCCACCTAAATTTTAAGGAAAATATTAGGAAAACCATTTTTTAAAATATGTAAATGTAAACTCTGTTTTGATTTGCGAAACCAGTGAGATTCTGAGTAAGGGTTTTGGTTACTCGAGGGGAAGGTGTTAAGCACCCCTCAGAGCCTATCCGAAGATAGTCCTTAAACTCAATTTAGGAAAATATGATTAGGAAAACTTGTTTATTTATTTGCTTTAAAAATCAATAATAAGTTAGTTAGTTTAAGAAAATAGTAAAATACAAGGTACGACATATATATGTCTTATAAAATAGATTTAATGGTAGTATTTTATCATATTGTAAAAATAAATAAATGTACTTAAATGTATGATAAATTTATATGTAAAAAATAGATGTATCTTATTTCAACCTAACTTAGATGTATAATTGTGGAGTTTAAAGGATGTAAATTTTGTTGTTTTATTTATACATAGAATTAAGATGTAAAAATAAAATAAGATTATAATCGGGTTTAAATATCTAGAGTGATATGTGTGAAAATGAAGTTTAATGAAATAAATAATAATGATACTAAATGTTAAAATATTATATAAAAGTTTGTGAGCTTAAATATGTTTATTATAAAGTGTAGTATATACATGTAAGTTGTTTAAACATGTGAACACCTATTATTTATTTACACGTATAGACAAATTGACGATAGATTATATGTAGTAAATTAATATGTATATGAAAGTGTAGGACTTTATAAGTAAAAAAATATATATATATCGTAAAAGAATAGGTATGAGAAAAATAACATGAAGTGTAACAAAATGATAAGTTACGTATAGAGAAAACTACAAAAGTATAGGATTTGTACCTTCTTGCGTATGACATATATATATGTATGTACCTTGTATTTTGAACCTGTTGGCATATCTAAATTTTTGAAATAACATGTAAAATAGTTTTAGTAGTATTTGATTTAAAACAAAAAATGATTATAGCAAATATACTCTCAAAAAGGGGTGATGTCAAGAATATAAAATGGGCTTAACTATCGAGACTTATCCTATAGTTATATTTATTTTGTTAATAAAATATATGGGCCTACTTCCCTATTTATTTTCTAAAAAAAAACAAGAATATTTCTAAAAGGTAATAACTCTAGCCTTATGTATTTCTAAAGAAAACTAGTTTCAAATTCATTTGAGAGTTTTAAATGAAAAAATTATCCTTAACATAAAGGCCTAAATGAGTGTTGATAAGTAAAGCTATTAAATATTTTGATCCTTTTTAAAACAACGTTTCTTCTTTCTTTTGAAAGTAGTATTTCAAGCACTTTTAGACTCAAACTACGACACTTTTAAATTCTCAAAGTATAGTGGTTAGTTCCAAAAAAATTATACTTTTAGATCCCACGAGATGGTGTTCGAAACTAGGAAAATGACTGTATTTTTACACCAAAAAAATCTGCACAGTAGGGCTGTTAAAAGCTATATTTTTTACCTCTCAAAACCTGTATTTTTCAAGTTAAAATCTGCACCTTTTACGCTAAAAAAAACTGCTTGGTAGAGCATGTTAAATCTGCATTTTCGCACTAAAAAAAATCTGCAATTTTTTAAACCAAAAATCAGCATTGCCAAGATTTTAAAAAGTTGGAGTTTTACCTCTCAAAAATCTGCAATTTGCAAGCTAAAACCTGCACCTTTTAACCTCAAAAATCTGCATTCATTAAGTTGCTGGAAAATGTTTTCAAAAATGACTACGTCTTACTATCGCTCTCAATTGATTTCTATAAACTTGAAAATAAAGCGAGCGTAAATATAAATATAAAACATTAATATGGAAAATGTTAGTCAAAGTAGCAACACATATACGTATATATAAAACACGTGAAACTTTGAAATGGGGAGGAAGCATAGGACACTATTGATGCGATGAAGGCCTCTAGACGCGGGCAAATTATGTTGTCGCTTCTCTGATTTGGACAGAGATGGAGTTATGTCACAACTCCAAGTGCGCTCCCAAGTATACATGTGAAATAAAAAAAAGAAGAGGAAAAGATTAGAAACTTCAAATAAGTGGAATATAACCAAATTAGAATTCAAGCAAGTTATGACTACTACAAAAATGACTAGAATAATATTATTTAGAAGGAATAATTATGATATGGCCTAAACCAAGGACAAAACATGATCACATTCTTAGATACTGGGAATTTAAAAGACTATGGAACAAAAAAAAAGCAAATTAAGAAGCATAAGCTCAAATGAGCAATGTCATGCTTCTGAAGGAAAAGAAAACGAAATAAAAGATATTTAGTAATGAACATAAAAACCATTAATGGAGATAAACATATGAATAATAACCTTTCACAGTAGCATCTCCTATACACCATGAAACATAAGA
>JAJOOR010085513.1:0-54207 GCA_036250505.1 Solanum acaule | reverse complement strand
TGACTACTACAAAAATGACTAGAATAATATTATTTAGAAGGAATAATTATGATATGGCCTAAACCAAGGACAAAACATGATCACATTCTTAGATACTGGGAATTTAAAAGACTATGGAACAAAAAAAAAGCAAATTAAGAAGCATAAGCTCAAATGAGCAATGTCATGCTTCTGAAGGAAAAGAAAACGAAATAAAAGATATTTAGTAATGAACATAAAAACCATTAATGGAGATAAACATATGAATAATAACCTTTCACAGTAGCATCTCCTATACACCATGAAACATAAGACGAAGAAAACATTTTTTATATAGTATAGGATGAACCAGCAACAGGTGAAAACTAATCTTTAAAGCCAGAAAATGGTCCATTCGCACATAAAAGAAAATTGTTTCGACAAAGCTTGGCTACCCTTGAAAGGCGTATACAAAGTTTAGAATCGAGGCCCCTCGAACTTCAAATGGAATCTGACTTTCGAAACAATGAGATTACTTATGAAAATTTTAAAATGCAAAACATCGGCCTAAACACGGATATCACTTAGCAGCGGAGAGCAACATGAATCAGGCTAGCTAAACATTTCACAAAATTCATATGTAGAACTCAAAATCAGTAACATAGGCAGGTGTTATGTTTTCTAATCTGATTTCAATTCGAATTTACATTGATTTATAACACGAGAAAATACAGATTTCTATGGCCTAACAGGCAGCAGAGTTATAGTTTTTCTATCGATAAAATGACTCTAAAGAAGAACCAAACAAGCAACACATTAAGCTGGATTGGAAAGTAATAACATGAACTATGTGGAGTCAGGGTAAGCACAGATGAAGTAAGGTGCTAAAACGCAAATTTTAAAACCATGAGGTTCAAACCCAACAGCAACCTTAGAACATATACCCAACAAAACATAACAACTAGAGCAACACCATATAATAAGCAAGAAGGATACTGAGTTTTTTAAAATAAAAAAAAGAAGAGAAAACTGAACTCATTTTTTATTTTATTTTTTTCCAGTATACAAATTTGTCAACAAAAAATAAATTGAGATTTGAAAAGGATTTTACCTTGTGTTGAGCAGCAAACTAAAGTTTTGACGTCAAAGATTCCAACTTCGAAATTCCTTTTCCAAACTCAAACTCGAGAAGCAGAGAGAAAAGAGACAAACGACAGTTGATTCTCGGATTTTCTTGCTCGTTTCCTCCCTGTTTTTGGATTTTTTTTTTGAGATTTTTTTCCGGATCCTTCGATTGAGAACCCAAGGGGTCTTTTATAGGTAATTTTGGAGAGGCTTCCACTCTCATACCCATAAGATTAAGGGTGAGACGAACCAAAATCCGATGGTTCTTCGCATCCCCCACTTTTCAGGCGGAGCAATGATGATGGTCGAGACTTCTAGGCCTGCTTTGGGTCAAAATAAATCGGAAAAGATGTAAAGTTGATAGAAAAAGGGGCTGTGATTGATAGAGGATAGGGAGATATATTGAAAACCACCGGAAATTGCCATTTTCCGGTGGTCTGTAGGTAGAAACATTTGGCAGAGGAGGAGAAAGGTTGACGGGAGATGAAGCGGTGTGTATCTGGGAAAAGAAAGAAGAACAGAGGCATTGGGATTGTACTATTTTGGGAAAAGAAGAAAGGTCTTATTAATTTGGGCTGTCCGATCGTTTGATCGGACGGTTAAAATAAATCAGAAATTAAAAGGAAAAGTTATATATATATATTAAATAATGGTAAAAACTCAATTAACCAGGACCATCAGATTTAATTGTAGGGTCAAGATTTAAGCTAAAGAAACACAATTCATGTGCTCGCCTACATGACACACACGGATTGGCCGGTTTAAGGAAACTTGGATTGCCAAAATTATTCAAATTAAATTCATTTAAATTATAACCTCTCCTTTATTAAATAGTCATAATTTATTAAATTAAAAACAATTATTTTGCAAGATTAGCTTTGTTTGATAAAATTAGTCACTCTTAAAAATTAAATTAATATAAATTAGTAACTCATTAATTAAATAAGCTTTCTAATTTTAATAAATGTATGAAAAATATCCATTGCGACAAAAATAAAATTATATTTGAACACAACTAGATTCAATTCTTTAAGAACGACACTTATAAAAAAAAGAAGAGAAAGTAAGTAGTGATATAATATATTTAATTTTTATAAGAAAAAAAATGAAATAAATTTATGAGGTAATAAATAACTAAAAATATTTTCGTGTTCCTACAATTAATTTCATAACACATATATTATTATTATTATTATTCTTATTATTATAGTTAAATGTGGAGAGCCAAAATTGGGTGTCAACACATTTTCTCAAAGAATTAGTCAAAAAATTATTTTAGTCAAATCGTAGGATAACCGCATGTTAGTGGCTACTTTAAGTGCTAATACCTTCTTAGAGTAGAAATAAGAACTTCTTACCCATTTTCTCTAAATTTTTAAAGGTTTATCTGTTAAAGCCTTTTTAAATTAAGTTTTCTTAATTTCTTTAAAAAATTAAGTTGCGACTCTTTTCTAAGTATTTTTCACAAATTGTTTTATACTTAAAACATTTCAAAAAGTGATTTTTCTAAAGATTAGTAAAATTACGGCATAACAGAAATGACGACTCCGCTGGGAACTTAATTAAGTTCTAACCATAAGATTTGACTAATTGTTATTAATTGTTGAATTGTTTATTTGTCCTTAATGTGTTTAAATTGCTATAAATTGTTGCATTCATGGCATAATATATTCCGTCAAACGACGCTTATTTTTTATTTTCCACTTAAAGGACGATTATGTGGGTCACAGACGTTCGTTAACCAAATTATTTTCGGGACACCCTGACGAATGTAGTTGACTACTGGATAGTCAACGGTCGTTAACTGTCCTAGCCCAAGTAGTCCGCTTGGGTCACCAATCTACTATAAAGAAAACCCACTCTTAGTCAAGACTAGTGTAGAGCCAAACTTAATCCCAAAATTTAGCGCATTGGGTTAAGATGACCCAACACCCAAGGTGTGTTGGGCCCATTAGAAACCCACATTGTGTCTATTTGGCTCATAGGTCAATAAATGACAATCATGCTTATGTGTTTAAATTTGAAGGATGTATACGTCGTTTTGCAAAACATTGTCTCTTGGGGTTAGGAGTTTAATAGTTTGTTCCATCAAAAAATTTGGACATCCGGAGACGACCAGAAATCAAGGATGAATGACCTTTTATGGAAGCATAATTTAGAATTGTACCCCTGAGTGTGACTGATTATTTGTATTCCATATTTTTCATTATGTATCCCCATTTAGTTTATTCATAAATATTGTATAAATTTGGGTTTTGGGGGCAATGAAATGTTTCAAATGACATTATACATCCTTCAAATCGTTAGGCCTACCCTTGGTACAAAAGTGTCACATACCTGTTTAGAACGCGCAATATTTATTTATGTGTTATAACTGTTTGTGTGAATATGTTGATTCACTTGCAGATATTTTAGCTCACTCTTTTTTTTGAATTTTTTTTTAGAACCCCTAAGCACAAATATCAGGTCATTATCGAAAGTGCGTCATTTAAGGCTCGGTCCCCATTTTGAGAAACTTAATCTTTTTCAACTCTTGCAAGGAGAATAGAGTTTCATATAAATCGAAAATCGAAAATATGACAATAAAAGATACAATCAACTTTGTCTCGACTCAAGTTGACATTTCTGATCCACTAAGTTCAAAATCGAATAGACAAATTCCCATCTATTTAGTCATTTCTCTAAATACGTGGGCTAGTTTATCTTCAAGTAGAGCAACACTTATGTGTTTGTGATCATATGTGTGATATTTTGTATTATTTATCATCTACATAGACTAACACGTTTACCTTTTGAGTTGTTTTTCTTTGTCAAGTATTTAGAACTGATCTGTGTTGATAAGCTGGCTGATCATCCTTATTTCACAAGATCTAAGGCCCCCAAAGATTCCTTCCCCGATCAAAGTTCGCAAAAAAAAAAAAGGAAAGGCAGTAATGAGTGATAACAATGACGAGATTAGGCTGACTGATGTTATCGTGGCTCAGCCCGCTGCCATTGATCAAAATGAATTAATTATGCAGTTGATGCAACAGATTGCCGAAATAAGGATCGAAATGCAAAGAAGGCAAGATTTGTCTAATCCAATTTTCGCTTTCAACCCTCCAGGAGCTGGAAGACCTCCACTCCACTTTCCTCCTCTAAGCGCGGAACAGGTTCAAAATCCACCCTCTAACCCCGCTCAAAATCCCCCAATCATCGACCTAACCGCTCCAAATCTCCATCATGCCTCCGTCTCTTACCAAGCGCCACCTCCTCCTCAAGATACCAACCCTCAAACTTTCCCTCCTCATCAAAATGCCAACCCGCAAGCTTGTCCTCCCCCTCAAAATCAAAATGTTAACAATCCGCAAATCTTCCCCCATCACCAAAATCAGCATACCAACCCCCAGAATTTTCCCCAAAATTATCAAGCCACTCAAAATACCCAGAGTCCCTCCATTACTCCGCCATTGCCTCAAAAGACTACTTTTCAAATTCCAATTCCAAATGAACCCTATGCCAACTGTTCCGAGCTTGATCACTATGAGGAACATGATAGAGAGTGGAGGTCAAGGGAAGAGGCAGCCAAGCTGAACATGAAAGAAGAGATCAGGAATGCCATGCAGGAGTTACGTTATATTCCTGAAGTCGATGGGTTGAGTTATGATGATCTGTGCATCCATCCGAATCTGGATCTCCTGGAAGGGTTTAAAGTGCCAAAATTTGACACTTTCGGAGAAACATGGAATCCATTGGCGCACCTGAGAGCCTACTATGACCAACTCGTGGGAGTTGGAAGGAATGAAGTCTTGTTAATGCGGCTCTTTAGCCGAAGTTTAAGTGGAGAAACGTTTGAATGGTTTACCTCTCATGAAATAATGCAATGGTCTAGCTGGAATGCACTAGCTAAGGATTTTGTCGAATGGTTCGCCTACAATGTGGAGATCGTTTCTGATCGATATTCTTTGGAGAGAATTAAGTAGAAATCCACTGAAAGCTATCGTGAATATGCGTATAGATGGAGGAAAAAGGCTGCCCGGGTTCGACCTCATATGCCTGAGAAGGAGATCGTTGAAGTATTCATACGCATTCAAGAGCCAGAGTATTATGATAGGATAATGTTGCTCATTGGAGCAAAATTTGTGGAAATAGTTAAGGTATGTGAGGCTATCGAAGAAGGGATTAAAACTGGAAAGATTTCTCGCGTTGCCGCCCCAACCGAATCTTCAATATTGTTGAAAAAGAAGAGAGAGGTTGTGTCTTCTATTTTCTGCACATCTAATGGAAAAAGGACACTTCAGAAAATCCTCACCTTACAAAGGTTATCCTCGAGCTCGTCAAAATTCATATCCAGCTTGTCATACCCAATCAGATTATCAAACTCCAACACCAAGCTACCAAATCCCACCTCCTAATTACCAAACTCCACCACCGAGTTGCCAAATTTCACCTCTTGTTTACCAAACTCCACCGCCACATTACCAAAATACCCATCCATATTATCAGGTTCCATCATTTAATTGTTCGCACATCCAATCAAGTTGTCAAACTCCGCCCCCACACTACCAAAACACCCCTCCTAGCTACAGAACTCCACAATACCCAAATTTTCAAATGCCAGCACCAACTCACCAAAATCCTCCAAATTACCGTCAAGTACCTCCATAAAATAATTACAATCCTCCTCGCCTAAATCTTGATAAGAAACCTTCTAGAGTCTTCACCCCTTTGATAGAGAGTCAAACACAACTTTTTGAGAGATTAAAATCAACTGGCCTAATACAGACAATTGATCCAAAAAACATCAATGTCAACTCCAAGTTTTATAGACCTGATCTTCATTGTGCTTACCATTCAGGAAATGCTGGGCATAATACTGAGGATTGTATCGACTTGAAGCATAAAATTCAAGACCTGATAGATCAAAAGGTCGTCACTCTTCAGACGTCCACTCCTAATGTCTATTGTAACCCCATGCCGAATCATGGAATAGTGACTATTAATATGATTGAAGTCAAAGAAGATTTGAGTGTGGAGAAAGTTATAGTCTCAGCCGACCTGGAAAAGCTTGAGAAAGTTGTAGCCTCACCAACCAACGGAGAGAAATCTGAATTTGGGACCATGGCACCTCATCAAGTTTTTGCTTTAGTGCCAAATGAGGGTCAGAACAAACAAAAGATCGATCAAGCTTTTTCAAAATTATTGTCTCACTCATATAAGTCTTTTCCAATGCAAAATGGTCTAGGGGAAGGGATCGAAAATTTGGTCAAAGAAGGTGATATTGTGCTTAAAGAGATGATTGAGACGCTAGTCATACTAGACAACGAGACAAAGGAGCAAATATCTGACTAGACATTCATTCCTCTCTTGATTCCTCACTCGTCTCGATAGAAATGGATAATTTTCTATGTTGTTTTTAAAACTGGTGGTGTCCCGAATGAGACTCGAGACCCATCCTTTAATCTATTTTTGCCTTAATTTGTTTTAATTTCCCTCCTAATATTTTGAAAAAGGGAAAAATGATTTATTGTCATTGTCAGAGTTCTTATTTTCTTATTTCAAATGAAAAACACTCTTATTGCAAAAATTTACTTTACTTGCTTTATATTTATCTAACAAGATCTGTTCATGATTTCAGTGAAAATATTTTCAAATCTGTCAATATCATGTCATGTCACAAACTGAATGAACAAAATTGGGTAGATGCGGAGGAATTTAGGGACTACAATGAGAAGATCATGGTACCCAAAAACCTTGTTAAGGAGTTCAAAAAGTTCAAAAATCACGATAAGTCAAATTCAGAAGAGATCAGAATAGTGAATCAGGAAAATGATGAACGCATCAAAGAAATCAAAATTGGTGCCTATCTGACAAAAACACAAGAAAGAGAACTCATCAGTTTGCTTGGAGAACACATCGATACATTTGTTTGATGACGTCACATGGTTGAGCATGAACATTGGATCTCACAAGTTATCAATATAGCTAAATGTTGTCAAAAGATACCATGTTTAAAGATTCGATTTCTATCTTTTCTTTGTAATCGCCTTTATTTGCTTGTAATCGTTTATGCTTAGAATTTACTCCTTTTGTAATGAACTACGTCTGACCTGAATTCTCAAGAATGAGATACGTAGGCGACCTATGTCGGCCTCGATCATCCCCTTTATCGCTTTTAATATTTCCTTGTAATGAACAACGTCTGACCTGAATTCTCAAGAATGAGATACGTAGGCGGCCTATGTCGGCCTCGGTCACCCCCTTTATCCCTTTTAATATTTCCTTGTACTTGAACTACGTTCGACCTAAATTCTCAAGAATGAGATACGTAGGCAATCTATGTTGGCCTCAGTCGTTTCCTTATCAAAATTTTATATTTCTGTTAGTCCTCAAGAGGGGAACTACGTTTGACCTGATTTCTGTCTCAACGGGAAACGTAGGCGCCACAAGGGATCGGTCATATCTCCCGTAAGATTTCTATTTTTCCTTATAATAGAAACCGGGACAGAATTTTTGAGAAGGACTAAAAAATTCTCGAGAAGAGGATTTCTCCAACAAGTCAAGGCTGAGAATGCGTGGATAACTGCAACTGGGACAGAATTTTTTGAGAAGATCTCAAAAATTCCCTGATTGGTTCATCAACAATTCAAGATATGCCGAGATAATCAACTGGGACAGAAATTTTTTAAGATGACCTCAAAAATTTCAATAAGATTCATCAGAAGTTTGGAACAACTTTGAATACCTCTCAGCAAATAATCAGATAGACCTCGAAACATCAACTTCAAAGACGTTCATTAAGCTCGACGTGACATGACACTTGGCTGTGACCTTTCCTAAATACTACTTTTCGAAAATCTATTTTTCTTAAAACTTTTCTTCCATGTTTCAATTATTTTGCATAAAAATGTTTGTCTTATCTATTAAGAGGCGGGAGATCGGAGAAATCAACCGGAGATAGCAAGGCAAGGAGCAGACAGCCGAAGATATCGACACAGATCAGTTTGTTTTCAAACTAACTATTTTTCAGTGGGTGCAGATCTATAGGTTTACCTCGAAATCAGCATATTCCACCATTCAATGAATGTGGAGAAGTCAAAAGGGCGAAGAGCTCCCTAAAATTGACAATTTTTCTGTGGATGCAGGAAATATTTTATGCTTCTTATACCAAAGACTTGGAATATGAATAACATCATTTCGTTCGAATTCCCAACAAGGCGAAGTCCATAATGAACATTCAATTATGTTCGGAGTAGGAACAAACGAAAACCACGAAGAGAACAATATTTTACTTTTCAGCAACTAAAGATACTCGGAAGACGTTTATCTACATTATATTATCATATGTGATAATATTCTTACCCTGAAGGTTATTTATATTATATTGTCGAATGAGACAATACCACTACCCGAAGAGTCATTTATACCGTATCGTCAAATGAGATTATACCACTACTTCGAATGTCATTTTTATTTATATTGTCGATTGAGACGATACCGCCATCCAAAAGATACCCAGAAGATCACCTATGTTTCTCGGTGAAGCATTATCTTCATTTGGTATTAGGGAGGCGTCATCAGAAAAAAATCATGCATTGCAAGAAAAGATTCATGCATAGCGAGAGAAATGAGTCATGCACCGCGGAAAGAGATTCATGCATTGTAAGAGAAGATTCATGCATCGCGAAAGAAAATTCATGCATCATGAGAAACAAAGTCATGCATCGCTGGAAAAGATTCATGCATCGCGGGAAGAGATTCATGCATTGCAAGAGAAGATTCATGCATAGCAAGAAAAGGAAATCATGCATTGCAAAAGAAAAGTCATGCATCGCAAGAGAAAGAAGTCATGCATCGCGGATAAAGAAGTCATGCATTACAAGAGAAAGAAATCATGCATCGTGGGAGAAGTCATGCATCACCAGAAAAGATTCATGCATCGCGGGGAAAAAATCATGCATCGCGAGAGAGAAAGTCATACATCGCTGGAAAAGATTCATGCATCGCGTGAAAGGTCATGCATCACGGGGAAAAGATTCATGCATTGCGGAAAGAGATTCATGCATTGCAAGAAAAGATTCATGCATCGCGGAGAAAGAAGTCATGCATCGCGGGAAATACCATGGAGTGATTTTAGACGTGAAAAAAGAAAAAAAATCATGGGGTGATAGTTTACAGTGATGTATCCGGAAAAGTGAGAGAAATTGTGGAAAAGAAGGATTTTTGTAATTTTTTGGAATGGCATGGAATAATAAAAATAGGGTAAAAAAATGATGTGTAGATGCTTAAATGAAGTACAAATTACTTTGATTTAATCATACATCTTGTTAGGTTATTTTTCCTAAATTTATAGTAGAAACTGAAAATAATAATAGTTGTTACAAAAAAAACTTCTCTAATCAAGCAAGTAAGTCAAACAAATCACTAATCAATTTATTAATATAAACCTAGTCATCCAGACCACAAGTAACAAAAAGGTGGATTCTCAAATAGTACACGACTATTTTAACAAACGAATCAAATATCAAACAAACGAAGATCACTGATGAATTCAAGTAACATCACTAAATTTAGAAACAAAACAAACAAACATTCGAAATGCATGACTTTGAATCTAATTATTACAACGCATGAAGTTCAATATATTAGGAATCAATATATGTTTAATCGACATTTTCTGGAGGTGCTTGTGTAGAGGAAGAAGCATCGTTTTCCAGCTGCGCCGTCAATTCAAAATCAACAGAGTTCAACCAAAGCTCGAGTTCATTCACCTCCTCTTCATTAAATTTCATAATAGATTCCCACATTTTTTTCATGTCAGTTTCATCCATGCCTGATTTTGAATTAGATAGACCCCTTTCTATGATATCAAGCTCATCAAACTCAACTTTTAGTTCCTTCACTGTGTTTCGAGAATTTGCAATAGCAATACGATTACTTTCACTTGGCTGTGTATTTGGACTTAAAAATCGATCGACAACCGCATCCATTGTAGGGTGAAAAAAAGAGTAGGGTTTATCGGTGGGAGAAAATAACGTTATCCCCACATCAACATCGTATTTCCCAACCAATTCACTAGCTTTTTTATATAATGTCGATCGACGCTTTGAAAATGCTGTGTATCGAGCATCTTCATTTTCTATTTTGACCATTGAAATATTTTGACGTCCTAAAGTCTTTTTTTCTGCCATGACTCAACTTTTGAGGAAAAATGATTTAAAAAAATAAGTTTATTGATAAAACACTCAAGAAAATGTGGTGCTTATAAAAATGAAATAAGATGATTATTTATACAAAAAATTCTTTATAGTTATAATAAATTTTAGCCAAATAGTACAATAAAAGGTAGATTTCTTGCATCATGCTAAAAATTATAGTAACAAAATAAATTTATATGGTAAGAAAATCAAGTATCTAGTCAAATAAATAAATATTTCAATATGGTTAGTAAATTTTACCAAATTTTGGTAAGCTACTGAGAATATATTTTTCAAAATAAAAGAGTAAAGCTCATTTTCCCCCTTAAGATTTTGAATTTGAGAAACGATACCTCTTCACTTTTTGAATAAGATGATAAATGAGAAAAGTACACTAAATAGCATAAAATGTTAAATATTACACTCACATACCCCATTTCTTAATAATTTTAAATATACACAGTCGGCACAAAAAATTTACACTGCATAGCCTCCGCATAAGGTTATATATATATATATTAATATAATATTCAATTTAATCTATTAAGTTGTCTGCTTGATTTCCTTATATGATTTCTTGTTTTAAATTTATTTGTGCTCCGAATTTCTTTATCTTCACACCAATTTTATCCTACAAATAAAATATACAACATAAGAATAATCCATAAAATTTATGGTCAAAAACGACAATGAAAAAACTAAATATGAGATAAATAATGATTAAATACTTAATTATTTTTATTTCTTTCTTCCTAACAATTAAGAATATTTTCTTTTTCTCTTTCTTTTTCTCCGGTTAACTAAAATTTTTGTTTTTATTTTTCTCTTTGTTAGTTCCTTTTTTGTTTTGTTTTATCTTAATTTTTAAAATATTTTTCCGTTAGATTATCTTTTAAATATTTTTTCGTTAGATATACTCTTATAGTATCATTGATTAATAAGTAATCTATGAATATAAATCTTAATGATACCACAAAAATATATATATACACTCTTATATTATCATTGACAAATGAGTAATTTATTAACAAGAAACTTTAATGATAGAACAAAAGTGTATATATATATATATATATATAGTATCAATTAAGCAAAAATATCACTCGGGGAATCTATTGTAATTATTTAGGGGCATCAATGTAAGGGGTATATATTTGTAATTAATTTGTATTTATAGAATATTTGCTTAGTTTTCCCATTAATGTATTTCAACAGATTTGTTTTGACCAAAGTAAAGTCTGCATTGCATTTTTAATTAAATCTAGATCGTGCATTGTTTGACACTTTCAACATGATTTTCTTTATATTCAGGAACCTAAGAACTATTGCTAAATGTGGGACAATCCCATTATTGAACCCCAACCCATGTTGATTGTAGTGTGGTCATCCTCATCCCATTTATAGATGAAAGTAACAAGTGTCATGATGTCACAATTCAAAAGTGGACGTGATGGCACTAGTCTCCACTAAGATAAGTCAGCCTGAAATGCAACAAAATGAAAGAAATGTGGAAAGTAAAACAAGAACAAGATAGAACGGAAAACTTATTCATTTTATTATAACCCCAAAACTTGATTGTCACGTGTACAACTCACTATACATAAAGTGCGGAAATGAAAGATAATTACAAGTCTCAATGTCTTTGATTCTAGAATAGAACAAAGCATAAAATAAGAACAAGAGAGTCCACCGGGAGGACAAGCAACTACCTCTCGAAAGTTCTTTGACAAGCCTCGAAAATAAGAGGAGAAGAAGAAGAGAAATCACATGGTACCAAACTTGTAGCCTACACAAGTATCAATATGCATCAAGTCATAATAACTAACTCTTATCGGAACCAGTTTCCTTTCGCACAATATCTGTAACACTTCGGTCTTAAAAAGAGCTAAATTAGAAATAGCTAAATTGAGAATTTTGCAAATTAGTCTTCAATTGTGAGTTTTGGGTCAACTTAAAACGACCATAACTTTAAGTATAGGACGAGTTAGGTGGCCCATAATGTATCAAATGAAAGAACTTTGAGTCCTCTTTCCAACTCCGCCGAGTTTGCTAAATTTTGAGTTCCGATAAGGAGATATGTCCGTTTGAGTATAGCATGTCTAGTTAAGGCAAGTCATCCGTTTTAAGGAGGGGTATTTTCCTTACCCCATTAGTCTTAAGCGTTTTTTTCACCCAAATAGGGGTCTAAACTTGTTTAGACCCTTATCACAATTCCTAAACACACTTAGGGTTTTAGAGAGAAGTTCAAGAGGAGAAAAAGCATCAAGCGTTCAAGATTCTTGCGAGCTTTGAGGATTTTTGTCAAGAATTTGATTCTTTCGAGGTATGTAAACTTTAATAGTGTTGGGTGTGTTCACCCTCATGCCAATCATGTGATTTTCATGAATTATTTTGTTCTTAAGGTTGATAGATTTGAGTTCTTGAGGTTCTTCTTCATTATTTAGCAATGGAGTCTTGTTGAGTTCTTAAGGTGAGGGTTTTGAGAATAAGGGTTGTTCTTGATGTGATTCAAGTAGGTTTTCGATGAATTTTGTTGGGTTTGTGAATCTAAACGAGTTTGAGAGTAAGTTATTCAATTTTAGATGAGTTAGGCCTTTAGTTGAAATAAGAAAGTTCATCAAAAATTTGGGTAGAGGGGTGGGGCACCGCGCCAGCATAGCATCCAAAATACTGTTCAATAGTTTGGGGTCTGGCGCACCGCATCACTCAGTGCACCCCAAACCACCTTCAGTAGTTTTGGAGCTGGTGTCGCACCACTTAGTTCGCCAGGGTCGCCAGGTCCCCTACCCTTCTTTCCGTGTGAGTTCCCTCGAATCATACCTAGGTTCTCTACTTGATATCCACACTTAAAATCTTCGTTAATCCTTGAGATATCCTATATATCCGAATCATAACTCTTGAATTCACATTTCAAATTCAAGTAAAGATTAAGAGTTAAGTTTGAGAAAATCTTTTGAGTCATTTTTGAGAAGTTTTTTACAATCTTTTATAACTTGTTTTAAGACTTGAGTAAATGAGTATGAGAATGAGAAGAGTTGAGTTGAGTTTCATTTTTTAAAATGAGTAAGAGGGGACTAAGTATTCCCAAACATGTAAAACTTTTACATTAAAAATGAGAAGAAACCTTGATTTCTAAATGAGTTCATGAGGAGTTTTTGAGCATCATCTCTTGTAAGAGAAATCTTTTGAGTAATTATCTCAAATTGAGGAGGAGTTATGTTTTTTTTAAAACATATGAGCATGAATTATATATATGTTATTGGGAGTAGTATTGAGCACCGATATGGGGATGAGTTCAGACAACTCAAAATCCTCATAAACCATGTATGCCAACATGGGTAAATGATCATATTTTTTTAGATGATTCCTTATTGCTTTTAAGCATAGCTTAGTGGATCCACTTAGTTGAGGATGTCTTATACTCCGGCAACGTATAGGACAATTCTGGCAGCGTGGGTGAGACGTTGTATCATCACATAGCTTATAGTGATGGTTGTCAGTTAGAGAATCTCCCAAATATGAGTAAAGAGTTTATTACTATATTTTTACATACATTGAGCTATTATCTAATGTTTTAAAAGCTTTCGTTATACTACATCATTATTGTTGCTTTTATATTGAGTTGAGTTGAGTGAGTTGAGACAATGTAAGTATGTTTTCTTTTTATCCATTCAAGATTATGTTTATGTTTCGGAGTTCCCCTTACATGCTCGTACATTCAATGTACTACGCCATTTGGCCTGTATCTTTTTATGATGCAGATACAGGTATTCAGAGTCATCAACAGACGTTATGTTGATACCACTTGTAGTTCCAGATTTGTTTTGGTGAGCCTCTTTGCTTCCGAAGGATTTTACTTTTACTTCTAATTTTGTTAGGATGTCGTGGGTCTTGTCCCGACTTCCATTCTAATTATTAGAGGCTTTGTAGACAGTACTAGTTGAGAATTCTTTGTCCATTCCCATTGTTAATGTTTAAGACTTGAGTTACCTTCTTTTGGCTAGTTGAATGTTTCCAGACATTTCTGAGTTTGTTTATTTTTAAGACAAATCAGTAAATCTTTACTTTTGAGTTCATCTATTGTTGAGTAAGTCTTCCGCTGAGTATTGAGCTAGGCCAAGGGCTCGCTTGGGGACCATCAATAGTTCTCGAGTGCCAGTTACCTCCAGGGTGTAGGCTTGGGGAGTGACAATATCACTAACTGGAACCATTTTCCTTTGGTTTTATATCATATCACTAGCCAAAACCATTTTTCTTGATCTTTAACATCACATTACTTATCGGAACCATTTCCCTTCGGCACATTATCACTAACCAAAATCATTTCCCTTTGGATTTATATCATATTGATAACACTCAAACTACTCTTAAAATAAATTCGAAGAGTAAATGGTCGTTGTCGATAAAAATACCCAACTAAGAGTCGTGGTCGAATACCACAAAGAATGGTGTAGTGATAAGAATTCAACTAAGAAATTAAGAATGCAGACTTGTTCATTGTAGTAGGTTAAGACAAATGTGTGGGTGATTCCACCAAATTTACTAACAGAGTTTATAGTATCAAATGTCACAATTAAACAAAAAAAAATTGGGAATTCAAGTAATTAACCAGTTATCTATGAGTGTGGAGATTGGAATCGATGTCACATATGGGTAATTGTATTTCTCAATAGTTCTAAACAATCATGGATAGGTTGGTTCAACTGCAATGACACTAATCTTCTTTCAATCTCATAACATCAGTTCATGGAATATCTTTTTGGTCTCATCAATGTGAATAACAAAACAACCCATTACCTTATAATATCTCTCTTTCGAGCAGATTTGGGGTAAATAAACCTGAATCATAATTTCTCTTTCAAGCAAACTATAAAAATCAAACTTAAATTATATGCATCAAACTAATTACCCACTCCAATAAATCTTTTACAAGCATTAATCGAAGATCGAAAATAGGATTAAGTTTGCAACCTTAACTCATAAGTTAACCTCATGCTAATTAGCCTAAATCCATGATTGAACAACAATAAAATAGAGCAAACCATAATACCCATTATATTAAATCAACACCCAACTCAATAATAGCACCCCCTAGACTTGGGGTTTTAGCCACCTATCACCAAAAGTAAAGAAATTATACCTATCATGATAGCAATCATTGATGTGATAAAATTAAGCAATTATAATCAACGCCCACTTTCATTTCAACTTCCAATTGTCAATTGCAAAAGTAAAATTGAAAACCCCCAAACTAAAGATATTTTTCACAAGATCAAATATCTCATACACAAAACTCTAAAAAATACTTTATTCCAACTTTGGCCAAAAAACTCTTTTCTCTCTATTTTCATTCTCCTTTGGGCTATTTATAGTTTTCCAAAATTCACTATGTGACCAACTCAGTGATATTAGTATTCCCATCGGCTTTATATCATATCACTAGCCAAAACTATTTTCCTTCATCTTTAACATCACATTACTTACCGGAACCATTTTCCTTCGGCACATTATCACTAGCTGAAACCATTTCCCTTCGAATTCATATCATATTGATAACGCTAAAACTACTCTAAAAAAATTCGAAGATTAAGCAGTCGTTGTCAATAAAAATACTCAACTAAGAGTAGTGGTCAAATACCACAAGGAATGGTATAATGATAAGAATTCAACTAAGAAATTAAGAATGCATACTTGTTCATTGTAGTAGGTTAAGACAAATGTGTGGATGATTCCACCAAATTTACTAAAAGAGTTCATAGTATCAAATGTCACAATTAAATAAAAAAAAATTGGGAATTCAAGTAATTAACCAGTTATCTGGGAGTGTGGAGATTGGAATCGATGTAACATAGAGGTAATTGTGTTTTTCAATAGTGCTAAACAATCATGGATAGACTGGGTCAACTTAAATGACATTAATCTTCTTTCGATCTCATAAAATTAGTTCATAGAATCTCTTTTCGGTCTCATCAATGTGAATAGCAAAACAACCCATTACCTTACGATATCTCTCTTTCAAGCAGATTTGGGGAAAATATATCTGAATCATAATTTATCTTTCAAGCATACTATAGAAATCAAACTTAAATTATATGCATCAAACTAATTACCCACTCCAATCGATCTCTTATGAGCATTAATCGAAGATAAAAAATAGGATTAAGTTTCCAACCTTAACCCATAAGTTATCCTCATGCTAGTTAGCCTAAATCCATGAATGAACAACAATAAAATATAGCAAAACACTATGCCCACTATATTAAATCAACACCTAACTCCATAATAGCGCTCCTAGACTTGAGGTTTTAGCCACCCATCACCAAAAGTAAAGAAATTATACCTATCATGATATCAACCATTGATGTGATAAAATTAAGCAATTATAATCAACACCTACTTTGATTTCAACTTCCAATTGTCAATTGAAAAACTCCAAACTAAAGATGTTTTTCACAAGGTCAAATATCGCATACACAAAGCTCTGAAAAATACTTTATTCCAACTCTGGCCAAAAATCTCTCTTCTCTCAATTTTCTTTCTCCTTTAGGCTATTTATAGTCATCCAAAATTTGGCCTAAAATTCACTACGTGACCAACTCGATCGGTGATATTAGTCGGACTCGTCGAAGCTGATCGGCAGATCATCGTCCGTTCCTCAGCTCGCCTTTCATTTGCTTTAGGCTTCAGGTGTTTGAACCTCAGTAGGCGAACTCGTTCGAGTATGCTTTTCACATTCGACGGATCACCGTTTCCACCTTTGTTCACCTTTCAAGCCTTCATTTTTTATCCAAGTCTTGTAACCTTCGGTGATGATCATATTCTTCGCCTTTCAATTTTGATGAGTCGTTGTTTCTCATTTGATTCGCCGACCTACCTCGATTATATTCAGTTGTGAGCACTGTAACTTCGGGCGAGGTCATGTCATTTGGGCTATCCGTCATCTTGGTTAGATGACTCCCAGTGTAGAGTTTACACTTCTTTTAGTGTTTATGACCTTTCTTTCAAGTATCCATCATCGCCTTGTCCTTTAGCCTTCATAGTTGTAAATCATCAAAATATCATTAGAATAAGACATAACTAGGCACTGAGGACACTAATTATTGAACTAAAAAAGGCCTCAAATGAATGTAAATCTACTACTCATCACAAATCACTTGCCAGAATCATTTCCCTTCGGCATAATATCACATTACTTGTCAGAACCATTTCCCTTCGGCACATTATCACTAGCCTGAATCATTTATCTTTATATCATATCACTAGCTATAAATATTTTCCTTCGGCTTTATATCACATCACTTGCCGAAACCATTTCCCTTTGGCATAACATCACATGTCTCATCATGGTGTACACAATAAATGCAAATAAGTAATTTTACACCATAAGAAAGAGAAAACAATTCAAGCAATTCAAGTCCATATTAATTGCCCTCAAAACATTTCATCAATCAACCAACATAAGGTTCATAACAAGACAATTCACAAAGCATTATGATCAACACATTACCTTTTCATTAATCCCCTTTGTGTTCATTAAGGTTAAACAAGTGGAACAATGATCCCATCACCACATTCCCATTACACCTCAACAAACACAATGAAGGGAAATACACCATTCAAATAGATTTACAAGGTTTAGGAGATCAGTTGCCTTAATTCAATCAAATGGTAAATTCAAGACTTGAGTCTTCCCTTTCCGAACAATGTCCAAAGGCACACAATTTATTTCAATCAAGTAATCACAATAAGATTCTGGAAATAACAATACCCAATTCATACTCTTTGAAAAATGGGTCAATCAACTCAAAATCCAGTTCTATAAATGAGATATGAATCCATAAAATCTTTACTTGAAAATGTTACCCAAGGCATTTAAAACTCATTGATAAAAACCATTTTCGAAAAAGGAGTTAAATCAGTTCACAATTACCATTTTAGCGTAGAACTTAAGTTCTTGAAAAACCGTGTCATTTGCCAATCAAAATCTCAAGTTTCGATGTTAAAATTCATAAATGAGTAATCAAAAATAAAGTTTTAGGGTCACAATAGCTTACCCAAATGATTTAGCACACGAGATCTCTTCAAAATCACCTCCAAAAGTTTTACAAAGCTCAAAAATGAAGAATGGGGCTTAAACCCCAAAATTTCTGCTCAAAACTCCTCTTAGATGTCGGAAAAGATAATTTAGGTTCGCTTAAGCGGACATATATACAGCGAACCACATGTTCGCTTTTGTAAACCTCGTAAAAGTGGTGCCTCTCACAAAAGCGTAGGCTCTTTCGCTTTTGTGAAGTTCGCTTAAGCTAACAAGTCCTTGCAAAAGCGAAGCCTGCAGATACCGGCAAAACACAGCCAAACATAAATCATCAAATGTACCTTCAAGATTTGTTGAGAACCCCGTACACACAAATCATATATGCAAATTGACTAAATTCGATGTTCTCAACGCAATGGAATCATCGAAATGCGAATCTGAGTTCTCCTTGACCCGACATCCGTAAAAGTTACAGAAACTAACATAACACCTAAAATGCCAAAATGAGCTCGGGACCTCTGAAAATTCAACCAAGACCTCACTTAGCTCTAAAATCATTCCCAAATTTAAAGGAACTCTCGAAATTCTGATCCGAGCATCTGAACCCCGAATATTGACCAAAGTCAAGCCAAAAGCTAAATTTTCACAAATTTCCAACTTAGGACCTCAAATCCTCAAAAAGA
Organism: Solanum acaule; assembly: GCA_036250505.1. NCBI lineage: Eukaryota > Viridiplantae > Streptophyta > Magnoliopsida > Solanales > Solanaceae > Solanum > Solanum acaule. The sequence goes on along the minus strand of JAJOOR010085513.1, from coordinate 35,230 downwards.
CTCTGAATCTAAAACGAAAACTCTGAAAGATCAATTTTCACATCTCTAGATTGATGGAATCGACGGAATTCCATTCTAATACTCGAAACTTCAAAAGACACCGAAAACCACTTTTAAGCAACTTTAGCCTTTCAAAACACAAAACTTATAAATTCTCAACTTCTTACTCAAATCTCTCAATCAACATTCAAAACTCAATCGGAAATAAGTCGGGGTCAATATCAGAAGGGGCAAAACGACAATTTTATAAAAATTATTAAAATTGGCCAACTGGATCATTACATTATCCATCACTAAAAACCATGTTCGTCCTCGAACATAAAGCACACAAAATTACCTAAAGCCTAAAAAATATGAGGATATCAGACACGTATATCCGACTCTATCTCCCAAGTCGCCTCATCAACTGAACGGTACTTCCACCGCATCTTCACTGAAACAATCTCATTGGTCCTAAGCTTTCGGGCTTACCTATCCAAAATGGTTATAGGCTCCTTCTCAAAAGACATGTCTGGACCAAACACAACTGAATCAAGTGAAAGCACATGAGACTCATCCGACACGTACTTTTGAAGTATGGAGACATGAAACATAGGATGCACAAGTGACAAGCTAGGTTGCAAGGGCAAGTTATAGGCCATCTCTCTCACTCAGCTCAAAATATTGAAAGGTCAAGTGAATTTATGGTTAAGTTTGTCCTTCTTTCCGAACCTCATTACATCCTTCATGGGTGACACTCAAAGCCAAACATGATCGCCCTCCATAAATTCTAAGGCCCGAACTCTCCGATCTGCATAACTCTTTTGTCGACTCAAGGATTTCAACAGTATACCCTAAATTATACGGACATACTCCACAGCATTTCTAAGTTAGTTTGTATCTAAAGAGTCCATCTCAGTTGATCAAACCACCAAATTAGAGATCTACACTGTTTGACATGCAACGCCTCAATTGGGACCATCTGAATACTAAAATGTTAACAAATTTTGTAGACGAACTCGACTAAAGGTAAATGTTGTTCCCATCTAGCATCGAAATCAATCACAGAAGCTCAAAGCATGTCCTCCAACACCTGAATCGTCCTCTCGGACTGACCATCTATCTGAGGATAGAAAGTTGTACTTATATCTAACCAAGTACCCAAATCATGATGTAAAGCCTTCCAGAAATGGGAAGTGAACAAAGAACCTCAATGAGAGACAATAGAAACAGAGACTCTATGTAGTCGCACAATCTGACTGATATAAAGCTGAGCCAACTTATCTATCGTATACTTCACCCGAACTTGGATGAAATAAGCGGACTTGGTCAACCTATCCACAACAATACAAATAGAATCATAATCACCCACGGTGGCAGGTAAACCCATAACAAAGTCCACAGTGATTCGCTCCCACTTCCAAGTAGGAATATGCATCCTCTGAGATATACCTCCGGACCGTTAGTGCTCACATTTGACTTTACACAAGTCAAGCACATGGAAACAAAATCGACAATATCTCTCTTCATGCCACACCACCAGTATTGCTAACTCTAATCACGATACATCTTCGCCGCTCCCGGATGGTTGAAATATCAAGAACAAAGAGGCCTCCTTAAGAATCAATCTACTCAACTCACCCACATTGGGCACGCAGATCCTGCCCCTAATCCTCCAGACACCCTCAGAATCAAGGAAAACCTCATTGTCTTCCCCTCTCACCACGTTGTCTCGAATGAGACACAATTTCTCGTCATCAAACTGACGATCACTAATCTTCTCAACTAAGAAAGAACGAGCCTCTATGAAAGCAATCAAGCCACCGGTCTCCTCAATAATCTGCAATCGGACAAGACTATTGGCTAACCTCTGAACATCTCTATCCAAGCGGCAAGACTCCGATGCTAGAAGTCTTCCTACTCAAAGCGTCGGTCACGACATTGGCCTTCCCTAAATGGTACAAGATGGTGATATCATAGTCCTTCAATAGTTGAATTCATCTGCGCTGCCTCAAGTTCAGATCCCCCTGAATAAAGATGTACTGAATACTACGATCAGTGAAGACCTCACAATGCACCCCATACATATAATGCCACCATAGCTTAAGCACAAACACTACAGCTGCCAACTCTAAATCATGGTTAGTTCTTCTCATGGGTCTTCAATTGTCTAGAAGCATAGGCGATCACCTTACCTTTCTGCATCAGAACACCGCCTAACACGACTCCAAAAGCATCACAATAAATGGTTAAATCCACACCCTTCTCGGGTAAGGTTAAAACCAAGAGCCGAAGTCAACAAGGTCTTTAGCTCTGGTATAATTTAAGATGCTACTTGTGTCTTATCTCTATTAGATAATCTTTTTAAATTACCATCATTTCAAATAAATATTGTGTCATGTTGGATTCGAAATAATTAGGGCGACATGTGAAAGCTTACAATTGCAAAACATATGACGACAAACTAGACAACACATAAAATTATACTAAAAGAAACATATATTACATGATATGGCCAATTAACCTACATATTTTAAAAAAAAAAACTAATTAAAAACATAAAAACTGTAAAGAGAAAATCTCTCCATAAACAAAACTCTCTAAAAGACTATATTGTGGATGTTATTGTGTTCTTGGTATGAAAAAAGGGTATTCAATTTATAAAGTTTAAAATGTTTCCCTAAGGAAAGAATAACCAAATATGGTAGAGAATTATATTCTTCTTTCAAGAAAAGTAAAGTCAGTTATGGTAATGCTTTAACTTTCTTTCAGAGAAGAGTAAAAACTCAAATTTAATAAGAAAATCATAGTAAAACCTTAATACGTCTTAATTTATCATGTGAGGTCATTTTTCCATTATTAAGTTGGACTTACTACTAATTGACTTGAATTAACAACTCTGCTATTTTTTTATTATATACTATTAGAACAGAGGCCAATATGTCAAATAAAAAAATATATATAACTTCACAATTTATATGATTGTAAATGTAATCACCTAACTGTCACACTTTATTATTCTTAAAACTTTCAGTTGTCAACTACTAATCGGAATCTGAAATACGTATATCCCAAAAAACAACAACAACAAAAAAAATGATGACTGATTGGTGAAGCCACGTTCAACTCAATCATGTACTCTTCTCATTACAGTAAAATTTTCAATTTATTTCTTTCTACAATTTTCTCTCAAATCACGATTTTTACTTCTTATTCTTCAGAATGGAGGAATCAGATCGGAATCGGTCATTTTCGTCGGAGGTTAGGGATGAGCAATTTTCCGGCGATGCATCGATGTCGCGACACGAGGAGGAGGTACCGGTGATTGACGACGATGATCGGCGGCCTCCGTTGCCGTTTCCGGAGAGGAATAATGTTTTTCACAATGCACCTTATTTTCCGGCGACTGACAATGAGGAAGCTGTGCGGTTAGCCAGAGATGATACCTGTTCTTACATTGTTGTTATTCTCACTTTCTGGTTCTTCGGTAATTTTTTCTTTCTCCCCAAAATCTGCATATGTGTGTTTGCGTTTCTTTTTCATTTTTATTTGACTATCGTTGCAGCTCTGAAAACCGAAAATAAGACAATCTGATGATATTTGGATATGTTCACTTGTGCCCCTTTTTTCCCATCATATAGTTGTGTCTCAACTATTCATTGTTACCCTTTAGCTACCTTAAGTTAGGACTACCTTTGTATTAAAACATATTTCAATGTTGAGTTGGCCAAATGTTTATTTCCAATGGACAATAGGAGTGTGGAGGCCAACTTAGCATCGAAGTATGTTTTAATACAAATGGAGTGATGGTTTAGGTAGTTAAATGAACAATGTATAGTTGAGGTATGAAACTCTTATTCCCTAATTGACAATAGGCGTGTGAAGGCCAACTCAGCATCGAAGTGTGTTTTAATACAAATGGAATGATGGTTAGGTAGTTAAATGAAACAATGGATAGTTGAGGTATGAAACTCGCGAAGAAAGTGATAGTATAAGTGTATTTAACAACAACTATTATGGCTCAATCTCAACCGAAACGGGGCAGCTATATGAAGTTTGTACTATCCGTTTCGCTCCATTCTTTTATTCCTGTGAAGTCTGACCTGTTTCATTCCGATATTTGATAATTTGGGGTTCTCTAAGACTAATTTACATAAATTTTCTACTGATATATAAATCTGTATACAGTCTAAAAGAACTTCTTGCAAAAACAGCTTCTACTATAGGTGTAGCTATATGACTAAGCTTTAATACCTACCAGTCGGTATCACTCATATGAGTGTTCTGTTATTACGTTCTGTTTTTTTGTTAAGTCTCTTGGATCCGAGAATCTTTTATTTGATTTTAGGTCTATCTCATTCCTATTAGAACCTTCAATTATCATGGTTTCACACCTATACACTTGCACCTTTAGAGATCTAAGTAGGGCACTACAAAACCATCTCAAATGATCTTTCTCATCATGTATACTCAACTTGCACTTCCAAATGGATGTGATGAGATCATTTTTCGTTTTGTTTATTCTCGTATGACTACACATCCATCTTGCTATTTGCATTTATGTGACGCTCATCTTGTGCAAGTGTTGAGGCTTATATGTAACAAATTTATGAATGCTTTTTGAAAGAAAAGGGGAACCAAGATAACAACTACAATTGCCTTACTAATTGGCTGGAGAGTGTAAATTTTATGCACATGTGAAGTTGACTGGGATTAGGTCAGTGTGTAGGTTGATGTGGAGTTTGGGGGAAGAATGGCTGGCTGCTCATGGTAGTGTGTTGCTCCAAATGATGACAAATCTCGTTGCTTTTGATGGCTTCACTGATTGGGTTTACATTGTGCAATCCTAAAATTTTGTGAATCACTCAACTACCATAATTGATCACTAGCATGCTCATATTATTAGTATTTACTTAAAAGGTTTAATTCCTACGCAAATAGGTGAGAGATTGTAAGAAGCATTCGTATTTAAAAGCTTTTTCTCTCTTACATTTCTCCTGGTGAACACAGCATTTGACACTTCAGAGCTTCCTTTGTGGAAATAATTTCTCTTTACTCCAGTATCTATGACTTTTATAGGAAATATTCACGTTAATATGCTTGTGCATTTCTGTTTTCTTGCTTATTTTCTTTCACTAAAGACGTTTGATACTTCAGAGCTTGCCTTGATGAATGTTTTCTCTTTTCTTCAGTCTCTATGACTTTGATACTGGGAGTTTATGGGCCAGGTAATTTGCAGCTTACACCAAATTCCTCAATCCTGATAAAACCTAATCCCTTATTTGTGAAAAATATAAAGGTAAATTGTGTAATTTCTTTGCCTGTCTTTTTACATATTCTCTAAGCTCGTAGTTTGACAAAACAATTTGTGTCCCTCCTACAAGGTGGAAGAGATGGATGGTGCAAACAATAGTCCAACGGTGTATGGGTTCTATGAAAATCCGTCTCTTGATGTTCTTGCAACTTCTACTGAAGCTTACAGAACCTCTCTTCCTGCAAACACTAACAAGGCACGGTGTGACTTTAAATTTCTTTTAAGTCTCTAATGCCTATCTGAGGTTTGTTTAATGAATTATCTTGTGTTTGATTTTACAGCAATGGATATATTACTTGAATCAAGGGTCTCAAATAAACATATCATATAGTGTCAAGTCCTCAAGTTCGTTTGGTTTAGTCCTTATTATTGCTCAAGGTAAGTTCATTTTCATCAAGTCTATTCCAATTTTTGTTTCCCAGTGTTGCATTTCTTCTTTAGGGGTCAATTTAAATCTATACTAGGTTGATTACTTTGTAAGGTAGCATCAAACTTTGCAAATCAATCCAAATTAATGGGCTTTTCAACCTCATGTTAACAGTATGTATTATAGGATAGCCCATGTAGAGGACTGTTAGATTACGTGGGTTCATTGTTTTCTTTGGTTCTTATATGCCCATCCAGAGAAACAAATAATATTTCTGTACTATCATTTAGCTTACAGTTGACATATTATTTTTGTCTAAGCTAGTCTCTTCTGAGTCCCAGTACCCGCCTTCAGGCCAACGGTAAAAAAGAAGTGTTCCCTGGAACTATCTCTCTCCTCATTTTCCTCTTTAAGTGGTCCATCAGAGCGGTGTATTCTGGGCTCAACCCTTCAGTGGGGAATTGTCTTTGTGGCTCACTCCCTTGGAAAGTGGTTACCTGTCTTGTTGATCAGGTCTTCTTGAATATAGCCAGCCAAGTTCTGACATGCTCGCTCCATTTCAATTTTCTAGCACTGAGATATTTTTCTCTAAAAGTCAATGAACTGCAGGAAGCGAAGGTCTAGCTCAGTGGCTTGAAGACCCATCTTATCCAAATACAACACTATCATGGAATGTCATTTATGGTAAGAAAGAAGACTAGCTAAATTATTTATGATCCCTGCATAAAGGTCTTGCACAAACTATAGCTCACAATAGATAGAAGTTACCTTATCACACCAGCTGCCTTTCTGCAGGGAATGGCACAATCAGCCAAGACATAGGGAAGTCCTCTAGTTATTACGTGGCAGTGGGCAACTTGAACTCTGGAGTTGTACAGGTCAAATAAGTATTACCATGTCAAATTTTCACTTAAGATAGTACTCTTAAGAGACAGTATGGGTATAACCTTTCTTCCCCCAGGTGAACAATTATCTGATCAGATTGGTAGAAAGAAATTGTAATTTCCCTTATTTTTCAATTTTTTGGGGTGGGGGGGGGGATATTTTTCTGCTTTGCACTAGAACTGCATTATCTTCTTTTTATTATTTATCATGTTTAGTTCTGTGAAAAACAGGTTCGGTTGGATATTAGAAGTAAGGTATTGCTCTATAATACAACTGGTGCTTATTACGAGTGCAACCTCAGACAAAAACCGTGTGGAATGAGATTCTTTCTGGCCGGAGGAAATGTTGCTCTTTTGACTTCTCCTCCTCAAAGGCCAGTAAGTCTCCAGATTTTTCTAGATCTCCTTGTTGAATTCTCTCAACAGAGAATATGCCCAATACAAATGCTTTAATTTTGCTCAATGCGTTTGCAGTTTTTTGCAGTCTTTTTATCATTTCTATTAACAGATGTTTCTTTAATCGGTGAATCTTTGATCACACATGGACACAATATCTTGATAAGTTTACTTCTAAATATCTCTGTTGGAATAGTATATTCTGTTTGCCGATTATATAACTTGTCGAGTGGAGACAACTTGAGTGTATTAACACCAAGCAGTAGCATTTCAGCTTCTGTCATCACAAATGAACAGTCATTTGAAGGCTGGGACTAGATTTTTGAGATGCGCTAAACTAGTTAGTATAGTCATTTGCACTACTATGTTCTAGGATTTTACATGCATTTTGTCATGACAACTCCATCCTTATACGTTTTGGTTATAGATTGGCTTGTTAATAGAGATCCTTCTTTGTATATGTTCATTCTCCACAAGTCATTTGGCATCATGACTACTGTTAATCTTAATGGACCCTATACAGTGGTGTAGACAGTAGAATATGGAATATCTTCTTTGTCTCACCAATTAAATAGGACTTATGTAAATATTCTTTGGCAAGCATTCAAATTTCAACAACAACAACAACATACCTGGTGTAAATTGTAATCCCATAGGTGGGGTCTGCGGAGGGTAAAGTGTTCCTAGACCTTATACCACGAGGTGGAGAGGCAAGTATTCAAGTTTCATAGAGTAGATTTCATGTGAATGAAGTTAGCCTTTTTTCCAATTCCTGTAGGGTATAGCTACTGGTATGTGGAGCGTCAAACTTTCCTATGGATCTCGGTGGATCACATATCTTCTTGGAGTAGGTATATTTCTCTTTTCTACATAACCCCTGATGTTCCAATTGAAAAATCTGTAGTTTTTCATCTTCATCATTCTTTCTAAATGCAGGTGGGATGAGTTTTCTCATTTGGTTGGTATTCAGGTACTTGAATAATATGCAATCCACTCATCTGGAAGGTATTAGAGATCCAGTGGGGCCGATGGAATCTGAGCAGACCCCTCTTCTTTCACGCAAAGATGATGATATTGCAAGCTGGGGTTCTTCTTACGATGGTCTTTCACAAGATGATGAGTATAATGACGGTGTACTGGACCTCACTGCAGCTCAAGGGAGACAAGTTAAAGATGGTGAATACAACAGCAATATTCGCCGACTCTGCGCAATTTGTTTTGATGCGCCAAGGGACTGCTTCTTTCTTCCATGTGGACACCATGCATCCTGTTTTGAATGTGGAACTAGGTATGTCACTTCTCTCTCTAAAAACTAAAAATGTTTCCTTTTTGAGTTTATACTCCAGAGGAATGACTAAGTACTTGCAAAAGAATATGCTTATATTTATTTATGCATATGAGAGAAACCAGTGGTTTGGGCTTGGGACTTCCATATTGGAGGTCTCAAGTTCGAAACCCCTTGCCAGCGAAAGCAAGGGGTTTGCCTTCTGGGTCGAGCTCGTCGCACCGGGCTTGCCTTGTGCGCGTTACCTCTCCTATGTGGTTTGCGAGCTATTGCATAGGAGCGGAGGTTTTACCCTGTGCACACCAAAAGGGTAGTGGCTGCGGGTTTCCCTTGTCATAAAAAAAAATGCATATGAGAGAAACCAGCAAGCCATGACATGACAGCTAGACTTCCCATGATAATAAAGGGACATCATTGAGAGTTGATGTTGTTATTCTTGTTCATTAAGAAAATATGGTTGGGGAGACTATTCTAGCCACATGGATGGGGCAGTATGATCATAATCTGAGACACAACTTAGGACTAGTCACAACTTTGCCCTCAAAGTAAATTATCACCTGTCGGCCTCTTTCTCCACAACCAAGAGATCCTGTTATGATGTTCTTCCTCCTTTCCCTTTTCTTCTATTTTATCTACTATGCTCCCTCCCCTTTAGCCGGGGGCTCGGTCTTTCAAGATTCAATCTTTCCCCTTCCCGTCGCAGGGAGTCTCTCTTATAGTTATAGTAGGAGGTTTACTATGTCCCCAACTTTACTTTCTTTTATGGTGATTCTGTTTCACCCATCCCCCTCTTTTGGTTTTCTATGTTACCAAGGCACCAAACAAATTTTGAGATCATTTATTGAACTGTCTTTCATACAATCCTTAAAAGCAAAGGGGCAAAACTGTGATCAATCAAATTCAATTAAAGAACTATAGACTAAAGAAAGGAATCACATTTTAATGATTTTATTGTGTGATCTAAGTTCACTGTTTTTGCAAAGGCATTTCCAACCCTTTTAGTAGCGTAGTCGTTGGTAGTATCTACACTGGTAAAGAAAGAAATGAAAATACAGGTGGAAAATCCATGTATAACAGTTTAACACCATGAAATTGACATTTACAGGATAGCAGAAGTTGCTGGTACTTGCCCAATCTGTCGCAGGCCTATAAAGAAGGTGAGAAAGATATATACAGTTTGAGTAGCCGAGAGAAAGCCATTGTAGATACAATGTAAATCATGGATATACCGAGTACTCCTTCCAATTTATTACCCTTTGAGAATTGATGCTGTAAATGAAATAGTTCGCGGTATTGGTAGGCCAATCCATTTCTTTTGGTATAGAGGGCAGCACATATGTATTTTCTATGTGACATACAATATTTGTATCTTTTCCCCATGGATGTTTGGTTCTTTACATTGGTTTACTCTACCAAGAAGCAACCATAATGTCATGTACTTGAAACATATAGCTGGTGAATTTCACACATTTGAGGGGATTTTTTTAAAAAAAATTGCCTTAATACATCCTCCAGAAATCATTGACCAACTAATTCGGTTTCAGATTTGACCAGTTTCTATGACTCGAACCCGACACCATTGGTAAAGGATGCATCCATCTAACCACAGTCCTCGTGGTTTTATACTACTGTATCAACAAATTACTTAAGCGCATAGTCATGTACCAAGTTCAAAATCACAAGTAATTATTGTTAAAACAAACTAAATGAAAAAGAAGATTCAATTTTAACATCATAGGGAGCTAACCGTTCCAAGGAAAATTCCCAACACAAGTTTCTATAGTTAATCATACTGAAATGGGCTAGTCTCAAATAAAGTAATTAATTAGTTTATAATAAATATAGTCATATTTTATTAATATAGAAGCCAAAAATCATAGAAAGTATACACTGATTATACAATATAACTTACCTAGCTATACAGTAACTATACAATATGATACAATTGACTATACATTATTATACACTAAAAAAGTTGAATATAGTTTAGCTATACATTGAAGTGAAGACTGACTATTCAATCTCTATCAACTCAAAATCACTGTTCAATCTCGATCAACTCAAAATTTCCTCTAAACAGTCACAAAATTTAGATATGAATCTTTTTCAATGTTTAGAGCCTTTTGATATATAGTTCACTCCAAAAAAATTCAGTACATCAAATTTAAAAAGAAAAAAAGGAGAAGACGAAGAAGAAGATGCCGAAGAAATAAAGGTAATATGGTGATGGTGGATAAGAGCAAATAATCAATGGTGAAGGCGGTCAACATGATTTTCTTGGTGTGATGAGAGATGGAGTGAGTGGGGTTTAGTGATGAAGAAGTTATACTTATTTGGAGAATTTTAATAATTAATTAATGTAAAAATATAGTTAACAAAAAGAAAAGTTCATGAATACAGTAAAAAAAAAGGGAGATAAAAGTTATAATTTATGACATGACACTGACGTAGCATCGATGTGGCGAGCAAGTACAAATAATCACATATTGTGAGAGTGATGTTAAATGTCTCAGGATGATATTAAATTCACTTTTAAATAATAAATGTGTGTAATAGATCACCATGATAGTTTAAGTGTGTAGTCGACCTTTCAGGACAAGTTTAGGGGGGAACTATGTCTTTTCCCCATAATAAAAGAAAAACATGTACGAAAAGAAAATCTAGTCTTTTTACATATTAAGTGGAGTTAATATCTCAAAGAGTCACTCAACTTTGAGAATTTATTTAACAAAGTCATTAAACTTGTTTTTATATCAATAAAATCACTCAACTTACATATTTATATCAATTAAATCATTAACTCAAAACTTTGACATTTTTTTTTTCAAAATTGAAATGGATCATTTTTATTTTTTAAACACACATATATTAATATAACTTAATTGTGCATCATCCAAGTCCAAACTAAACTACTGCAGTTAAGATTACAATTGAAGCTGCTCATCAATATAAACGCGCATGTTTATTAAAGCAACTTAATCGGGTTAATCTAACATTATCGTATTATAACTACTAAAGTTAAAATTCTATAGAAATTTATCGCCCTTTTCACCTTGTTTACTGTCGGGCATTCAGTGATATGGATCGTTGGAATTGAGGGTCGGAAGAAGATGAAGAAGTGTTGGGTCTTTTAATTGGGTTTGGGTTAATGGGTTGGATTGTTAATGAATTTTGGTCTAATTGCATGTGGATTAATAAAAATCATGTTTTATATTTAATTAATGACAAATTTAATTGAGTGATTTTATTGATACAAAAGCATAAGTTGAGTGATTTTACTAATACAAAACAAAGTTCAATGACTTTGCTATATAAATTATCAAAGTTGATTGAGTGACCTTTTGAGATATTAACTCTATTAAGTGTCTAATATTCTACAAAAGAAGAAAGATTATTTATTGTGAGGAGATGGTTAGGAAGATGATGAAGAAGGTAATGTCATAACAAAACAAGTTGCTATTATTTGGTGGAAGGACAATATTAATAGATATTGTCTTAAGATGCTAGTATCGTGATCATTACATGGAGGAAACAATGTCAATTCTTTTTCTAACTTCTCTAATAATTTTAGGTTTGAAAACAATTTGTTTTCTGTACATGTATAAACATTGAAAGATTGCATCTGCAACAAGTCATAACTAAATACTGACATTATTCAGTGGATCAAGCTCTTCTTTTCTTCCTTTATTATGAGATCCGAAAGTAGAAAAAAGTTATATCGGAAAGATGGGTTGGTCACCTAGTGACATCCTAAATCCAATTACTTCACTCCCTTCAAAAGTTGGGCCTTCCACAGGACAGGCAAAATATTGACAAAAATACAATCTCACTATAAAATCATTTTGTGATAATTATAAAAGAGGAAAAAATGCAAGAAGACATGGAAAGAACATAACATATAATGGAATATTGAATCAAGTACATCAGACTATATATCAATTCATTCAATGCATATATTTCCGAATTAGAGGGATTTCACCAAACTGAATAATAATACTATAATATCTCACTAACTACATGTTTAAGATATACTATTTGTAACAACCCCCTCCAATCGTTATGGGTAGACTAATGGTGAAAGAATCGGGTCAAAAGAACTTTTTGGGTAGAGACTTAACAATTCTATGCTAGGCAGTCTCAGATGAAATATGAGTAAGGTGAGGTCTAGGGAAATTCGGAAATGGGTTGGGCGATATGTCTAAGTTTGAGTCATGTTTTCTAGTAGTTAAGACAATAAAGAACCCATAGGGCTTTTCAGAATCGAATTTGGGTGAGTAAAACTTTTGGTATTGAACTTGGCATGAAGGGGTTAGTATAGAACGTCAAGGGTCGAAGACATGTTGCGAAATGTAGGATTTTTGGAAAGGTTTATGAGTCTCTAATTCCATGAAAGTCTCTACAAAGGCTGTCACACTGCTATATCGGGATGAATATGCATGCATGCACTATAGCAGAGTAAGTCAGATTTTAATGGAGAAAAATTTCCAGAATCTCTTATTTTTTGCACTTCATTTAGGAAAGGGGAAGGCGAGTTAGGGCAGTTTCCATCTGTTTTCCCACTAATATTGTAACACTTCTCTTTTTGAAAGAACTAGAAAGAGCTAGAATTAGAAAGATTGTTTTTGGAAAGAATGAAAAATCTGGAAATTTGTTAAGTTATGCTAAGTTTGGGTTTTTGGTCAACTTTAAACGACCATAACTCCTAGCTCAAGATGAGTTAGGTTTGCTTCCAGATATCGTAGGAATGATCTTGAAATTATCTTTCCAACACCGCCGAGTTTGAGCGATTCCGAGTTCGTATGAGTGGGAAATGCCCATTGGAAGTTGGGTTGTTAAATTAAGAAAAGTCTACTCCGGGTTTTTGAAGGGAATTATGGTCTTTTCTATACCCTATGACTTAATTTCGTTTTTTGATAATTAATTGGGGTCTAAACTGATAGGATTCAGTTTATGCTTTTACAATATTGAGTTAGGGTTTTAGATAAGAGAAAAGAAGAGGAGAAAAGAGGAGAAGGAGCAAGAATCGTCAAGATCTTCAAGAATCGCTTGTGGACTTCGTCAAGGGCTGATCCCTACCAGGTATGTGAGACTTTCATAGCGTTGGGTTCGTTCACCCACGCGCCAATCATGTTTGTTTCAGCTAAATTCGTTTCTAGGAAGTTGAAAGTATGATGTTCTTGAATTATGTTCTTGATGTTTGCTTTAGTTCTTGAGATTTGATGGGATTGTGGAGTCCATGATGGAATTGTGTCGATTTAAGAGTTGTTTTGAGTTAGATTCTTGTGTGTATATATTGGGCATTTGAATCTATAGAGGAATTGAGAAAAATAATCGGATTTAGGCGGATTGGGGTGAGAAAACGAAGAAGGAAAAAATCGAGCAGGTATTGGCATGCGGACTTGCTCCCCCAGTGAACAAAAATTGCCTCTACATCGCGGTTAGGACGCGGACTCCTCTATTTCAAAATTTAATTTCGTGATAAAAAATATAAATAGATCTCCGCGTCGCGGACTAGTTTCCAGATAGTGATTTCTTGATCTTTTCTCATGTTTAGCTATTTAAAAACACTCCTATACATCATGAGATCTTTCCTACAAATCACAATCCTTGATTCCATAATTCAATTCAAACAAAGTTAAGAGTCAAGTTAAGAGAAATTCATAAAGTTTTCCAAAAATCTTTTATAAACGTTTTAACTTTGTTTTATTAAGCTTTGAGTTGAGTAAATAGTAAGAGCAAAGTTCATTTCTTCAAAGATTATACGGGAATGTTCCCAAGAGTTAAAAATATTTTCACATTTGAGCAAGAAAGGGAATTCGAACATCGATTCCAAGAGAGCTTTTAAGTTAAGTTTTGAGTAATTATCTCAAACCAAAGAAAACAAAGTTTGTTTTAAAAACATATGATAAGTATATTTTTGGGAGGAGTATTGAGCACCGATATGGGGATGTGAGTTCATATTAACTCAAGTCTCGATAAACCATGTAGCCATCATGGGTAGTAAAGGATCATACTTTTTAGATGACTCCTTAAGTGCTTTTTAGCATAGACTAGTGGATCAACTTAGTTATGGCATTCTATATGACGACAAAGTATAGGACAGTTCTGGCAGCGTGGACAAGACGATGTATCACCACTTAAGCTCATAATGGTGGTTGTCGGTTAGAGAAATTCCCACAGAAACTATATTATTTTATTATACAAGTACAGTTGAGTTTGTTATTGCATTTCTTTAACAAACTAAGTTGGTTTCTACTGTTTTAAAAGCTTTTTGTATATTGCATGTGTTTTATTGCTTTATATTGAGTGAAGTTATTCAGGAGTTGAGTAAGGCCAAGGTAAGTGTTCCTTTTAGATTCTTTTCAAGCCTATGTTATGTTTAGTATTCCAACTCGCATACTCGTACATTCAATGTACTGATGCCAGTTGGCCTGCATCGTCTTATGATCCAGACGCAGGTAACCAGGATCAACATCCAGCACCTTGTTGATCCAGTTGAACACTCAGAGTCTGTGGGTGAGCCTCCTTACTTTCCGGAGGGCTCTTTTTTTTACATTGCTTTCCACTTTTTAGTTGTTAGGATGATCAGAGGTCTTGTTCCAATATCTCTCTTTGTTTTAGAGGCTTCATAGACAGATAGTTATAGTTCTTTAGTCTTATTCATTTCAGTTATATACATTTAAGACTTGAGTTGCCATTTTTGGTTAAGTTATTATCTCTTAAGTTATTGCATGAGTTATATTTTTTATGTTTAAGTCTTCCACTGACTTGGTTGGATGCGGGATCAACTCCACGAGGAGCGGTACGGACGTAGATGATATCATCACGACCACTCTTTTCGTACCGCTAGGGATGCTTAACGCCACTTTGCCAACTGACGTTACCTACGCTTTCGTGTCTCTCAGTGTGGTCAGCACTGGTGTTTCCGAGCAGCGAGGCTTACACCCATTCACATTAGTTCATCCAAAGTTCCTTACCCTTATGCACAAATTATTGAATAAGCCATCTTCCTATCAAGGTTAAGGAGTCAACTGAGCATCTCAGCGGCGAGATTGAATACCCAGATCGAATCAGAGTTCACGCGGCCCTCCCTGAACAAATAGGAGGCGTGGGCCACAGGTCGCACATAAGTCACCGGGTTGCATGACAGAAGAACACCCAACATAAAGATGCACACTCCTCTATGTGAAATAGGCATCCTCATAGGAGCTTTTTTATAGTAGTCGTGACCAACAACCATCAACTCTCGGCTTGTTGGTAAGGTGAGAGCTTCAAGCCCGATTTCAGGTGGCGCACCCTCTACACAAGTACCGCTCGACGAAGGGGGGACGAGGAAAGCTACAGGCCCAAAACCTTCGACCCTTCTTCCTAAATGGGGGTGCCCGAGGCACCTCATCTTCTCATTTCGTCGTTGCTCATTCCCGTTAGGCCGAAGTGTTTGGCCTTTCCTTCTCCGCTCCCCCTCAGGGAATAGGCCAAGGGTTCGCTTCGTGCCAACAATGGTTCTCGAGTGCCAACCACGTCCGGGGTGTAGGCTCGGGGCATGACAAATATCTTTGATAAAGGTAAGTGAATTGCTCCCTTAATTTGTAATTTGATTCTTAAGCCTTATAACATAGAGTGTTTCTCTTTGAGTAGGTTTTTCACTTGAATTAATAGTGTAAAAAGCTTTGATTTTGGCAGAATGATCATTAATTGGTCTGATATTAAGATTTGAGTGTAATCCAGATTTAATTAGGTCATTGTTCATTAATTTTTTTACATTTTATTATTGTTTTAGATCAAGAACAAGTCAAGGCATTACAAAAGAGGAAAACTCAAGTTCTTTAGAGTTCTAAAGATTGATTCGAGGTAGGTGATAATTTATTTGTTTTCCAAAGTATGTAATGTGTGCATGTTAACTGCTTTGTAGTATTATTGTGAGATGCATGTGGAGAAACTAGAAGGCTAATGTGAAATGACTTCACGTGATAATCTCATGGAATGAACTTGTTTATTTATTTGTGGTTTCAAGTTAGTTGTTTCAAGTTGGTTGATCATTGTGACTGTGATTACACATATTGTTTGAGATTAATAGTTGGCTCGGATACCACGTCGGTACAAGATACTAATTGTTGGCTTGAATACCATGTCTGGTATGAAATATTAATGGTTGGTCGTAGTATCACATCAGTACACTAACAATTTGTGTGTAGGTTCTATGAGAGGACTGGATATGTGCATTTTGTGATCATGTGGGACATGTTTCATGCATTGGTCAATTCAAGATTTGTGATTTGGAATTTGTATCATGTTGTGCATGTTGATATATATGTTGACCTTTATTACTGTTATGCAATTACTTGTTTACATTCATGTTTTGGAACTGTCCTACACTTGTTTTTTCTTTGAGGTGTACATTGCATATTTTGGCAACTACTTCGAGACCTCAGTTATGGGAAGAAAGATATTTGAATCCAAGGGTGAGCTACTTATTTCGGGCTGCCATGAATTCTTTCTTATCTTGTTGTTCATCCACTCGGACATAGACATTTTATATTTTTGGCTTATGTTTCTTGTTAGGGTTGCATCCTCTTATTCTAGATACTTTAGAGTTTTGGTACTATGACTCTCAAATTCTAGGGAGTTAAATTTTGTAAATGATTGAGTTTATGGGAACTTGATTCTTTAATTGTTTTAAACCATTTTCCTAGAATTTATAGTACGACTTATTTCTTAAAAAGGTTGATGGGTTAAGTTTGGTAGTTGGTTTACCATCAGAAGGTGGGTTAATGTGTGTGTAATAATGGCAGGTCGGGATCGTGACAAAGTTGATATTAGAGTGCTAGTTTTGTTGATCTCGTGGTACCAAAATTAGTCTAGTAGAGTTCTACGAAACAATATCTAGATGTGTGTACTTTCTACAAGAGGCTACATGACTTTAGAAAATTATCTCTCCTTCCTTCCTTCGTGCTATAATTGATTCCAATTGGTATCTACCGATCCAAAGTGATATCTTAACTTATTTTCTTCTTCTGTATGCATATGATTGCTACGAGACAAATGGTGCAATGGAAGTAGCTCCAGCGGCGAAGCCAGCAACAATGGGACATGACAAAGGTAGATGCAGAATTAGGGGTAGGGGTAGGGGTAGGGGTAGGGGTAGAGGAAGGGCAACACCCACCAGGGGTGGAACTCAAGTAGGAAATATACCAAGGCAAGCGACCCACCCCCACCCTAGGAATGTGTTGAGGAAGAAGTTGGGATTGAGATTGAGGAGAATGTTGAACAAGAAGTGAAAGCACAAGTTGGGGGGTGTGGGTTTTCCCCTTATGTCTTTTGAGGTGTTTCAATAAGTTCTAGCTTTTGTGAGTGGGTTGGAAGGTATTGGGCCCACTCTCACTATGTAGGCTACTCAGGCTCTATCTAATCATCATGTTGCTACTATGGTCCCTAAGGTGGATAAAGCTTCGGGTACTGATGCAAAGGACGTCCACAAGATAGGTGATGGGGTAATCATAGAGGTCGAAGAATGGTAATTTAGGGAGAGGAAAGGTGCAACCAGGTAGAGGGTTGCCCGTAATGATGATAGAGCTCAATGTTACGCTTTTTCGGACAGGCCAGAGGTTGAGGCATCAGACACACTGTGAGAACATATGTTATTCTTGTCTTTGACTAGATGACTAATATTTTGTTTGATCCCAGTTTCATCTATTACTACATATCTGTTAAGCTTTTCTTGAGTCTTGACTTAACATGTAATATTCTTGATATCCATATTTATGTTTCTATCCAGTTGAAGAGTTTGTAGTTGTTACCTATGTATATCGGTTGTGCTTTGTTATGTTTGTGGGTTTTCAAACTTGAGTAGATTTGGTCCTATTAAATATGGTCGGCTTTGATGTGTTCTTGGGTATAACTTGATTATCCCCTTATTTTCTAGTGCTAAACTGTAATGCTAAGACAATGACTCCAGAGATCCCAAGTTGGAAAAAATTCAAGTGAGAAGGGGTATACAAGCCTAAGCCAATAAAAATCATAACTTTCTTAGGCTCGTAAGCTAGTAAGGCAAGATTGTTTGGTTTATTTGGCTCATCTTTGGGATGCTAGTGCAAAATCTCCTTCTATTGAATCTATTCATGCGGTTTCAAAATTTCAAGAGGTATTTCCAATAGATTTGTCGGGTATGCCCTTGGATAGGGATATTGACTTTTGTATTGATTTGGAGCCGGGCACTCACTCAAAGTTTATTCCTCCCTATTGCATGGCTCCGACAAAATTGAGGGAACTTAAAACTCAACTGCACAAACTTTTTAATAAAGAGGTTCATTCATCCAGTTCTTCTCTTTGGGGTGCTCCGATTTTGTTTATGAAGAAAAAGTATGTTAGCATGAGAATTGCATAGATAACCGACATTTGAATAAGGTCACCACTCCGAATAAGTACCTTTTACCTCGTATAAATGATATGTTTGACTAGTTGATGGGTGTTTTAGTCTTCTCTAAGATTGACTTGAGGTTGGGCTACCACCAATTAAAGATTAGGCCTAGGGACATAGCTAAAACTACTTTTAGAACTTGGTATGGACACTATGAATTTTTGGCAATGTCGTTTGAGTTGACTAATGCGCTGACGACTTTCATAATCTTGATGAATATGTTGTTTAAACCATTTTTGGATTACTTTGTAATCATGCTTATATATGATATCTTGATCTACTCCAAGGAAAATGAGGAACGTCCAGATCACCTTCGTATTGTTTTGGATATCTTGGGGAAACATAAGTTATATGCTAAGTTTTCCAAGTGAGAATTTTGGTCGTCTTCAGTTGCCTTCTTAGGACATATGGTGTTGAAAGAAGAGGTGATGGTAGATCCCCAAAAGATTGAGTCAGTTAAGAATTGAATTCAACAAATTATGTGACATAAGTTAGGAGTTTTGTGGGTCTTGCTAGTTACTATCGCAGATCTGTTAAGAACTTTGCTTCTATTGCCATATATCTGACAAGGCTGACGCAAAAGTAGGTATCGTTTGAGTGGTTTGATTAGTATGAATATAACTTTCAGAAACTTAAGACCCTTTTGACTACAATGCATAGCTTGACATTGCTAGTGGAAGATTAAAGACTTTATTGTTTATTATGACGCTTCACATTCGGATTTGGGTGTTGAGTTGAGCCCATTTATGTTCTTTCACTTCCTTTCAAGCTTATGTCTTGTTGTAGAATTCATCTCGCATACCCGTACATTCAATGTAGTAATGCCATTTAGCCTGCATCTTTTTATGATGCAGACACAGGTAACCATGATCAACATCCAGTGCATCGTTGATTCTAGTTAAGCTCCAAAGTTTGTTGGTGACCCTCATTGCTTACGGAGGATCCCTTTTTATTGC
Source organism: Solanum acaule (assembly GCA_036250505.1). NCBI lineage: Eukaryota > Viridiplantae > Streptophyta > Magnoliopsida > Solanales > Solanaceae > Solanum > Solanum acaule. The sequence goes on along the minus strand of JAJOOR010085513.1, from coordinate 15,632 downwards.
TTTTAGTTTATTAGGATGTCGTGGGTCTTGTCCTGACATCAATCTCAGTTATTAGAGGCTTCATAGATAGACAGTCAGTTAGTTCGTTCGTCTTTACTTTTTTATTGGCTTATGTTCAGATTTGAGTTGCCACTTTGGCTAAGTTAAATGTTTATTTCAAAAATATTCTGAGTTTAGTTTGAGACAGTTGAATTATCTTGCATTTGAGTTCTTTTCTTAATGCTTAAAGTCTTCCGTTAAGTAAGTAAGTCAGGCTAAGGGTTCGCTTGGGGACATCAATGGTTCTCGAGTGCCAGTCTCGCCCAGGATGTAGGCTCGGGGTGAGATACATATAACTTAGAAGTTGAGTCATTTAAAATTCTATTGACCATCCCATGTTATTTTTCCTAAATTAATTGGGTCAGGATGTGTTAAATTTAAATTAAACATTTTAAATTGGCGATGGTTTTTTTTCCGAATCTGTCATATGTCCATGTGAAAATTTTATGTATAGCAAATATAAAATTCATAATTGTATGCTATGGCTATACTTTATATAATTGCACTCCGTAGCAAAATTTGTGTTTGCTATGAAGCTGTGTTTTTGTATATCTCGGTATTCCTTCATTTTAATATACATTTTGATTTTTTAAAAAATTAAATAAAAGGCGATAATTTTGGTTAGAAAAAAAGGAAAAAAATCGCTGAAGTCACGCACATTATGTTTCAATAAAATTTCGTTCCTTCTACGTCTTCTTCAACAGTAAGAACTCCATTGTAACTCAGTTCAGAAAATTGATCAAGTTGTTGACAGTATTGTACAAACAATCGAGATCATATTGATTTTAGAGATAACAACAAGAGGTAATTTCATGTTGAAAAAATACTCTGATTTTGTTTTTTTTTTGTCGAAATTGGTGTTCAGCGTGTATTCAAAATCAGATTTCCTTTTAAACTTTCATCAATTGAAATTGAATGTAGATTCAGAGGTGTATATTTTGTTCGTAATAGAGTTTAACACCTATGATTTCAAAATTTATATAGTTATTTTGAATTCTAAGAAAATTTGTGATTATCAAATTTTCTGAATGATATTGTTGATTATTTTGAATTTTTGATCTCAGATTCACTTTTTTCACAGTCATATTTTTCTTCGGATTTGTATATTTGGTGTCGAAACTATGAATGACGATGAAATTGTATTATGATTTGTTAAGAGTTTATACGTATAGGTGTTTCGATATGATTCAGTCAAATATGTATAATTTGTATATGAAAATGTTGACTATTTATTTGAATTTGTATATCTATACAGTGCAGGTTCGTCCTTAGTTTAGATATATGATTCTGTATATTTTTATATAATTTTGTAAATTGTATATTTGTATAAAACTGTAATTTGTGTATATAATCGTTTATATAAGTGTATATTGGGAATATGTATATAAATGGAAAACTGAATTCGTTGTAATTTATATACATATACCTATTAGTGTTGTTGTGAGTTGTATAAGTATATGAAACTGTTGAGTATTTATTCGAATTTGTATATTTATACAGTGCAGGTTCAGCCTTAGTTTGGATATATGATTCTGTATGTTTTTATATAATTTTGTAAATCGTATATTTGTATAAAGCTTTAATTTGTGTGTATAATCATTTATATAAGTGTATATTGGGAATATGTATATAAATGAAAAACTGAATTCGCTGTAATTTATTTACATATACCTATTAATGTTGTTGTGAGTTGTATAAGTATATGAAATTGTTGACTCTTTATTCGAATTTGTATATTTATACAGTGCAGGTTCGTCCTTAGTTTGAATATTTGATTCTGTATATTTATATATAATAGGCATATGTATATGTCAATTATTTTAGGTTTGTCAATTGTATATTTGTATAAAGCTTTAATTTGTGTATATAATCGTTTATACAAGTATATATTGGGAATATGTATATAACTGAAAAACTGAATTCGTTATAATTTGTATAAGTATATGTTCTTTTTGTTGTTGCGATTCTCAATCATATAAATGTACATGTATATATAACTTAATTTTTTTATACAAAAATTATAAAAGTGGCTTCATTAGCTGTGTTGGTTATGCATTTTGGTAGATGGGACAGTGACAATTGTTACGTTGGTTATACTATTGAGGGGGTGATTTTAAAAGAAAGTTCATCGTATAAGGAGTTGTATAATGTTATTGCAACGCAACTCGGGGTTGATATAAATGTGATTAAGCTGAAAATTGAGTATAAGGTTGAAGAAAGCAACACACCAATGTTGATTCACAACGACATGGGTATTAAAGTGTATATCATGCTTAAAAAGGTTGCAAATGACTTCAACACGTATTCAATTTGTATAAGCAAACTAGATAATAGTAATAATACCACTGAATTGTGTGAAAGTTCAAATCAGGAGAAGGATATGGTTAGATCTATTTGTATAGATGGTATTGCTGAATTTGAGACTAGGCAGATGACAATTGGTGAATTGGTAGAGCCGCTTTGTGTTTTGGGGTTAGGGAGTTGCGATAGAGTCATTTCAGATCCATGTAATAAGTATGTGGAGGTTGATCAAGTGTATAAGGTCAAAGCCACTTTGAAATATGTGATGGAAATATATGCAATTGAAAAGAGATTTCAATATAGGACAGTGAGGTCAAATGCAATCAAGTAGATAGTTTGTACATACGAATACATAACGGTATATTTTGTTTTAATTATTCATATATTGATGTGTTATGATGTATTTGATGTTGTAATTATAGGCTGGAATGTATTTCTGAGGAATGTGAGTGGTTAATGAAAGCATCAAATATCAACAAGTTTGGAATAATTAGGATCCGAGCATTTAATATAGATCATACTTGTCCTTTGAAGGATAAAGTATATTCACAAAAACATGCAACAAGCATGTTGATTAGTGGAATTGTTAAGCCTAAGCTTGTTGATCACAAGAGAAAATATACACCTTCTTATATTCAGAGTGATGTGAAAATATATCTCGGAGTTGATGGTAATTACTCGTTGGCTTGAAGGGCTAAAAAGAAGGCTTTGATTTCCTTGAGGGGCACCACTTCTGCATCTTACAACAAACTTCATGCATACTTGTATATGATGGATATTACATATCCAGGCTCGCATATACGTCTGAAGAAAACTGACAAAAATGAGTTTTTATATCTTTTTGTTGCATTGAATAGTTTCATACAAGGCTTAATCATTGCAGGGCTGTAATCATTGTTGATGGAAGTCACCTAAGAGGACCGTATAATGGGACGTTTGTGGCTGCAAATACAATGGATGGAGCAGGTATGTTTCAATGTGTTTTTGAATGTATATTTTTGATTTTATGTTAATTTGTATATAAATAAAAATGTAGGACATATTTTCCCATTAACCTATGGTATCATTGATTCATAAAATGACGCCGCTTGGACTTGGTTCTTTGTACAACTAAGGGAGGCTTATTAGGAAATGAGTAATATGTGTGTTGTCTCTGATAGAAATGAGAGCAGTATAAAGGCAGTGACAAAAGTGTATAATAATGTGTCGCATTATGCTTGTATGTGACACTTGTGGGATAATGTTCAAAAGAAATTCAGAAAGTCCTCCAAGGAGCTAAGTCTTGTATACTATACAATGCTAAATACAAGCAACAAACTTGATTTTGATAAACTACTGGATACCGTAGAAAAGGTTGATGTAAGAGTTAAAAAATATTTGGAGTTGGCTGGATATGATAAGTGGGCTAGGTGTCATGCACAGACTCACTGGGAGTGGGCTATGACGCCTAATATTGCAGAGAGTATAAATGTTGCACTAGTGTCTGCGAGGAAATTACCAATTTTTGATTTTCTGGAAGAAGTTAGACTGATGTTTGGGAGATGGAATCATGATAACAAACACGAGGCAGTATGCACATTTACTCCGTTGATTGGAAAATTTCAGAATATACTGGTCGAAAATGAAGCAATGAGCACACGAATTGGGGTATGTTTTATGTATATCTAATATTGATTAATCAGTAATTAATTGTTTTAAACTTGTATAAATACAGTTATAAGACTATTAGAATTAATATATATACAATTGCATAAATTTATACATATACATAAACCTGTTTGTATGAAACAGGTTGTGTCGTCAACTGAATATATATACAATGTGACTGATGATGGTAGGAGTTTTGTGGTCTGTTTAAAGAATAAAACATGCAGTTGTGAAAAGTTTCAATATGAAGAAATATCATGTGAACATGCTCGGGCTGTACTGAAGCGAAAAAGTCTAGTAGCTGATGCTCGGGCTGTGCTGAAGCGAAAAAGTCTAGTAGCTGATGGATATTGCTTGGATTTGTATAAACTAATGACAATTTTAATGATTTATGAGATATCGATTTATCCATTGCCTGATGTAGCAGAATGAGTGATACCTGAATACATAATGTATGATGAAGTTCAGCTTCCAAAGTTCAAAGGACCTCCGGGAAGGTTAAAAAAGAAACCTCGTGCAAAAACAATATGTGAATTGCTCGGTCTCAAAGGGAAGCATACATGTAGCACATGTGAAGTTGTAGGTCACAATAGGCGTTCGTGTAGAAATATGCCTCAAGAAGTTTAATGAGCTCTTTCTATTATACTGGAGTGTAATTTTGGATTTTATAGATACTTGAATGTTATTCGCAACTGATTTTGTGTTTAAAACTATATGAGTTGGAATGGTAATGATGGAATAAATTTGTTATGTCCTATTAATAGTGAGCATTTTTGTTCTTCTTTTTGTATTCATGCTATTGTATATAGTATGAGTTTTTGTTGTCTGTATATATTGTCCATCATATACAGAAATTGTATATGTATAAGTTATATTGAACATATTATTCTCCTTGTATTTATTCTCGTACAAATAATTCTATGTGTATTTGCTCGATTGAAATATTTTCCTCTAGATTTATACTGTTAATGTATGAAGTAACATACATGTATTAGTAAAGATCATAATTTTAAATTGTATAGAATAATTTTTTAAAAAATATTCTATTTGTATAAAATACATGTGAAAAAATAAGTACTTAATTATGTTGGTTTGTATAATTTTTGAAGTGTTAATCTGCATATATAATGAAATTAACAAAAATAAAGAAGTAAAAGACTTAAATGATCAAGTGAGTATATTACAACCAAAAAATTGGAAGTTCAAAACCTTCAAGGTTATTATGCATGTCATTTGCATATACAAAACAAAACATAATTTAGTACTACTGTTCTAATTAATTGTCATCCTTTCACTACTATCACAATCTATGTGAATCCTAATAGGCCTTTTTGGTGCCTCGTTGTCATTAGTGGCATCGGCTTGGATCTTTTGCATTTCATAATTCCACAACAATGCAGCGTATCAAATACGTATGATCTCTGAATCAAAGGAATTTGGAACCCCATTTTCATTACTGATATGCTCTGCATAAGCAACAACATATACTCCACAATCGCTAAAAATAAACACACATCATATTGTATATATAGAGAAATTGTTGTACCGCTACTAATACAATAACTATTGATATTATAGATTATACAAACAATTTCAAATGTATAATTGTTTACATTGTATGTAGAAATACAAAATTTATGTATGTGTATAAATTTGTGCAATTGTATATGTCTAAATTAACATTATACAAAAAGTTTCCTTATACAAATGCAAGAACTTATACATAAACAATGCACAAAATTGTATCAAATGTATAAATATTTATAGAGAAATTGTTGTGCCTCTACTAATACAATAACTATTAATATGATACATTATACAAACAATTTCAAATGTATAATTGTTTATATTGTATGTATAGTGAAATATTGTTATTTTATACATTTATTTTGGATATTAAACATAGTGACTATACACAACTGTATAAACAAACAAATACAAGTCATAAATTACAGAGAAAATATCAGAATAATATACAATAGTAACATATACAAAATAATGATTATACAAATACCTCATCATGCTCCAATGAGCTAGAAACAACCACTTCATTTCTTTTTGCATTGTCACCTGTATAATTAGTTGTTTTTTCTTTCCTTTTTTTTTACTTGACCCAACAGTAGACTGATCTTTCTTACCTCCCTCCACAATTCTGATGTCAGATTGCTTCAATTTTGCACTAATTTCCTCCAATCTAATTGGGTCATTTTTCAATTTGGATCTGAGCTCTTGCATTGCGTTGGATATTTGACATTGAACCTGCAACCTCCCCAAAATTCTGAGTTAGACCCAAGAAAAACGATGGTTGTTCAACAATATTTTTGCCATGCAAGTGTATACCTCTTGTCAATCTTTTAGATGGAGACTGTGCATCCATTGCATGAGTGAAAACTCTGTATGTATGATGAATTGATATGAAAAATAGCTTGAAAAACTGAAAAAAATAGACAAAATTTTAAATTAATCGATTGAGATAAGTTTTGGCGGTACCTGAAATTTTTAAAACCGCAATTGGGAACGTGGTGGTGAAGATTTGAATTTTCAAACTGATTTTGGGGAGAAAATTTAGGAGAAATTAAAGGAAATTAGAGATATAAACGAGATGAAGAGAATTGTATCAAAGGAATAACATTAGTTTTTTATTTTTTTTATTTATACAAATTCGTGGGGCCCATTAATAGCAAATTGACCGAGACCTTGCTCGTCAAAGGAAATAAATGAAACAATAGCTATTTTAAATTAATAGTTTGCCATTATGTACAATTTCCTCTAAAATTTATAATGCCAAAGTATAATGAAAAAATATAATAATAAATATATATAAAAATTAATTTTATAATAAATTATATACATTTGCCCCTTTTTTGTCTTTCTCTAAAAAGTCCAGAGGTGAAAAAGGAGCTTTTCTAATTTATTACTATGTACTTCAGTAATTTATAAAAATCCTGCGCGGCTTTGAATACACTTCGTAACAGTAGCCGGAACAAATCTTCCGGTAGAGGAAAATTCCGGCGTGTGCTATACAAATTACAGAAGCATCCGTTTCTCCGGAAACACTCGCTTCTTCAAATTCATTGTTTTTCACAAGCATATGATAAAGCACAGCAAGTTGAAGCTCAGAGAAAACTAGGGTTCCACTTTTGCCTTCAGCAATGGTGGGAATGATGTCTCCGATTTCCAGAGAAAGGATAACGAGTTTACTCAATGCTGCCAAGTTCGCTTCCGACGTTCCATCGAAGCTTCATAGCTTGCGCCGGCTCAAAGATGAGCTCTCTGGCGCTGGCGGTCCTTTACTCAAAGAATTCCTCCCTACTCTCATCGACCTCGTTTCCGATCGGTCTAGTCCAGTTCGTAAATTAACCATTCAGTACGTTTCCGTTACTCGCTGTCTTTCTCTGCAATTGAATACATGTAATTCTGATTTGTTGTCCATTTTACAGTCCTGCAACTATTAGATTATGCGAATAATTAGAAAACTGCAAGTTATTGAATAAATGAGAGCAAATAGAGTGAGGATTTATATGCAAACCCAAGCTAGCTTGGGTAGTCCATGGAGATTGGAGCAATTGTTGAGTATGTGAAAAACATATGACCCTGTTGATTCTCTTTTTTCTTTTTTTTTGAAAATCTAACCCTTTTGATTATAAAATGTGAAAACCTAGAAATATGCCACTGTGGAATGCTCCAATAAAAGCTTTATTACTTGATGAAAAAGAAGAAGCTCCAATAAAAGCAATCGAAGTGGAAGTGTTTTACTTTGGTGCTAGGGGATTCAAATGAAGGTGCCATTCTTTAGCTGTTAGTTATTGAGGCAAAGCAACACTCAGTGGAATGCTCTATTGTCTTTTACTTGCTGCATCGGAATTTTGATAAATTTCAAGTCAGAGTAACTTGTGGCATTGGTGGCTTACCTACGGTAGAATTTTAAATTAAATTTTGGTTATGGGTCATGTCTGTTAAGCCTTTCAAGACATCAAGAGATGTCCTTTACACTGCTAGCATAATTGTTTCATGAGCTTACCTATATCTCATATAAACACTCTTCCATAGCATGAAATTTCTGTACCAATTTGGTCCTTATATTTCAACTGAACGCCTTTTCATTCTATACGTGGCATGCTCTCTTGGATGCTGTCTTACCCATTACAGTTTCAGAACTGAATACTGAAATCATCTGCCCTACAAGCATAAGCAGGCTTCTATCTTTAAAGCATGTTTTGCAATCCACTAGATTTCTCAACTCCATATCATGAGGAGGAAAATTAAAAAGATGCGTTATTTGTTCAGGATGGTTGGTTGTATTGGATTCGAACATGGAGAATTGTTACCTGATATCATACCTGTGTTGATCTCTGCCTTGAAGGATGATACCCCAGCTGTTGCTCGACAAGCAATCACTTGTGGAATTGGTATATTTCGGTGTACTCTAGTCAAAGTTGCAATCCAGGTAGTTGACTATTTCGGATATGAAATCTGAACATCAAATATGAGTCATTTTCTTTTGACCAGGTTTCAGATCGTTAGAGATCAATTATCTGCAACTTTAGCTTATTGGATCTGCCATTATCATGCTCACATAAGCAATTTATTGTGTACTTCCACAGTTACATCTCTAACCAAAGAACTTGATTGTTAATTGTCTGCCTTTCTGTTGGAATAACAATGGGATCTAACCTTCCGTCCTGGAATTCAAATATGCCATGATTGCTATTACTCACTGTCACAAAAGAATGACATGGTTTGATGTACAAAGGTCAAGCTGTCAAATTTACGCATTTATCAATCCACTGACTTTTTTAGGAATAAAATTTGTATATTCAAGGAGTACTGGATATTATACTTCAGAATCTATCAAAAAAGAACCTTGATAATATACTATAGATCTCACTTTATACAAATTAGAAATATTAAGTTGTAATACTTACCCTTTCAAAAAAATATAAGTTATATAAAAGAAATTTAGTCGACCAAAAGCTGTTGATTTATGATAGTAATAATGTCAAAAATAAAATTTGGGGAGTACATCATGTGTTAAAATTTGTAATAAAGCAGCAGGCTACTTTATGATCATTACGGCATTACCTTGACTAAAAATGCAGTTTTGAGACATTGTGATCACATATGCTTTTATTTTTGTACAAATCGAACTTAGTTCCGTCCACTATTTTTCTTCCTTTTCATTTATAAAATATCTTATCCATATAAATATCATATAACATTCATCTTTATAGTAAAATTATCTATGAATAGTTTTTTCAATTGCAAACTGCATCATGAGAAAGAAAACCATTTCCCAATGTTCTTCCAATGAGTATTGCTGTTATATCATTACTGCATACTTCATTACATTTTTGATGATTTGATATTTTTTTGTTAATTGGAGTAGTAAAAATGCATATTTTCTCTAGTCTCATATCCTGTACTTTGCACACTGATATATTCTTGAACTTTTGAATCACTATCTCAATAATAGGGCTTGTTTTCAAGTCAATTGGATGGTTCTCTTGAATCAGCATGGGCCTTGATGCTGAAGTTTAGGGAGGAGATATACACAATGGCATTTCAGGTATGTAGTTTTGTTGAAACCATTTCAGACATTCATCTACCTTCTCTTTGGGATCTAACTCTCCAAACACGACGATAAGCCTGCAAGTGATGGAAGAAAATTGCTTGCGCTGAAGTTTGTGGAATCTGTCGTGCTACTTTACACACCTGATCCTAGTGTCGGTTCGGAGCCACCACCTGCTTTGGACATTAAAGGTATTAAATGCTTTTTGAAAGTGAAGTGAGTAAATAACTTGTGATATCTTCTAAAGTAAGTTGTTTGTGCTTTATGATTGTTGTTTATCCAAATTGGTATCTTATTATTTTTTTAGGGAAGTTTGAACAATTCAATGTATCGTGGCTTCGCGGAGGTCATCCAGTTCTAGATATTGGGGATTTGTCTGGTAAAGCAAGCCAAAGTTTGGGTTTATTGCTTGATCAGCTTAGATCTCCTGCAGTGAAGTCAATTACTAACTTGATGATCATTGTGGTGATTAAATGGTGATGATCCATCTTTCTTTCTTAATGGGCTTGCATTGTGGAGACCCATTATTTTTTATACTACAACTTCTATATAATTTGTTGCTTTTACCTTTTCTGATGAAGTATCTTGTTCGGTTTATCCACAGTCTTTCAGAAATTGCGACTAAAAGGCCAGCTTTTTACGGTCGTATTCTGCCAGTTCTACTTAGCCTGAGTCCTTCAAGCTCCGACGGCAATAAGATGCATGTTTCTGGGGTATACCGTGCTTTGAAGATAGCCTTCATTTCTTGCTTGCATTGTACACACCCAGGAGCTGCACCGGTAATTAGTTTCATTTTTCCTAATTAGAATCCAATATGCTTTCTGTACTTATTTTGATTGGCCAAATAGTATGGCCGTTGCTGGGTTTGATCATAATGACTCTGCATCACAGAAATGTTCCGTTGGCTCAAACCTTGAATATGAACTTTTTTCTTTTTCTTTTTTTTTTGGGTTTTGAAGTGGCGGGATCGACTAGAAGGTGCACTCCGAGAAAAGAGAGCAGGAGTTCAGGCAGAACCAGTTGTAAGCCAAGATTCCCAGAATAATGGGGACACAGAGTTGAAGGATGTTTCATCGATCTTAGAGGTTCCTGCTTTTTCAGTTTCCCTCTTGATTTATTAACAATGCATCATACCAGCAGATGCTTTTAAGCTCGTAGTCCTCAAAGATTAGTTTGTTTTTTAGTGGAAGCTTTGAAGTTCATTGTCCTCAAAATTGCTTAATTTCTTTTAGGATTCAAAACCTTCAATTAAATCATCTGCTGGGACAAAGAGATCAGGGGTGGAGCACAATGCTGAACTGATAGATGATAATCTCTCTAAGAAGCGCATGCGATCGGCGCCTATTGTCTCCAAGGCACCAAAGCAAGAGCCAAGTGGGAACCAGGAGAGAGTTTCAGCTGGGGGTTCCACAACAACCAGATCTGATGGAGATAATGTTAATTTGCAACCACTTGTTGCAATGTTTGGTACATTAGTTGCCCAGGGTGAAAAGGCTGCAGCGTCTTTAGATATTTTAATCTCTAGCATATCAGCTGACTTGCTAGCTGATGTTGTGATGGCTAATATGAGAAATCTACCTTCAAATCAGCCAAAAGTTGTTGATGATGAAGAGCCACCTCTGAAGCCAGAGATCGAATCTGATTTTAGACGATTATCATTGCTGTTGACAGACACTATTTCCCAGTCCAGTATGTTAGCAAAAGATGAGAGAGCTGATCAAAGTTTGGTCTCGATCGAGCCAGAGGTCTACAATGCATTTTCTAATTCCTCAATATATTTTCCTTATCTTTTCCACTTTCTAGGGAGCACATAAGTAAAAGCCCTTGTCGGACGTTCTAATTGGTTTATGTAGCTCTTTGCTTAAGCTCTTAATTTTGTTACTCATGGGCTTCTTTTTTAAACATGTTTTCAGCTGCAAAAAATTAAAGGGGGAGAAGAGCACCTCGATCCTGTCACTACTAATGTTACATCTGATGCCCTAAATTGTGCAAGCGAAGAAGCACCAGAATATGTAACTGAGCCTCTTTCTTCTACAAAGAGTACCCCTCTACTAATCGAAAATGATGTCTCATCCTTGCAATGTGATGTCGCTGACATTGAGAAAACTGAGGATTCCATACCTGGTCTAGATTCTGTAGCTCTCAAAGATGAAGCATCAGAGCTTGTAGCTGTTTCAGCTGGTCCAACTGAAGTTGAAGATGGTACTCAAGATCAAGGGTCTAGTGTAGTTAGGTCATCTTTGGAAGTAGTTCCGTCAAATTCAACTGATAGGTCGGAGGAGCTTAGTCCAAAAGCAGCTGTAACAGATGTAACCAGCATGAACTCAGCAACAGCTACTTCTATTGGGCTTTCTCCGCAGTTGCTTCTACCCAAAATATCTGCTCCAGTCATCAACCTCTCTGAAGAAGAGAAGGACAATTTACAGAAGTCAGCTTTCACTCGTGTCATTGATGCTTACAAGCAAATCGCAATTGCTGGAGGTTCTCAAGTCCGGTTTTCTCTTCTTGCCTATTTAGGTGTTGAGGTATTTGCTCAGGGATTATTACCAATGCCTATATATATATTATGAATGCAAAAGACATATTTTAACTGTACTATAATTTTCTTTTCTTTTCTAAACTGCAGTTTCCTTCAGAGCTAAACCCTTGGAAATTTCTACAAACACATATATTGTCCGATTATATGAATCATGAGGTAATTGACTATCATGTTATTTACTTTTTGATAAGGAATATCCTGTTATTTGCTTTGCATGGTATAGTGTTAATTAGTAAAATTAATGAGGGAGTCAATAGAAAGTTGAAAAGCATGGTGAAATGCTCTAGAGATTAATGACTTTATTATAAGTTGGAGTTTCTAGGTGCAATCATGCAGGAGAATGAGATATAATATATGCAGATGTAACATAGATCTAAACTATGACGATTGAGATGAAGGAATATGAGTGTTATACGACAGAAAGACACCTAATATAGCATGTGGATTGTTGTCTCAGTACATGTCTGTCTCTAGGCATAGCATGTTGATTGTTGTCTTCTGCCTAACCTTCTAATTATTTCTCTTTTGTGGATCCTCTTCTGATATTTCATGGCAAAAATATCTCAGCAGCATAAGTAGACAATAATTGTAGTATTTTTCTTAGTTCAGTTCTGTACCTTTTGATTAAGTCATATTTATACCTTTTAATTGTGTTAGTGTTGACTAATCATTGGATGTCTTTAGGGGCACGAGTTGACATTGCGTGTCCTCTACAGGTTGTATGGGCATGCAGAAGAAGACCAGGATTTCTTTTCTTCAACAGCTGCAGCATCCGTATATGAAACATTTCTACTTACAGTGGTATGTATATGTTCCTCCTTCCTGGTGCACTTTTTTTGGATTAGGTAAATGCTTTGCATTCTTTTGATTTCCTGTATATTTTGTAGGCAGAAACACTTAGAGATTCTTTTCCAGCTTCTGACAAATCTCTAAGTAGATTGCTTGGTGAAGCTCCTTACTTACCAAATTCTACTCTCAAGTTGTTAGAGAGCTTCTGTTGTCCTGGTAGTTGTGAAAAGGATGAGAAGGAGTTGCATAGTGGAGATCGAGTCACTCAAGGCCTCAGTACTGTGTGGAACCTGATTATGCTGAGACCTCTAATGAGAGATGCTTGTCTCAAAATTGCTTTACAGGTTTGCTGTCAGTGTACTGTGTGTGATCTGCATCTTTTATTTGACAAAAGTCATACTCCTTTCTTTCCAATACTGTGACGTAGATTGTCTGGACACGAAGAGGTCATTTGGTAGGGTGTATAAGAATAGTACTGAATAAGGTGTATTAGTAGGGTTGGGATTAGTAATGCGGACATTATTTTTCATAGACTATTTGATTTGTTGTATTAAATGAATAGGGTGCATTAGAATAGGTTGTTTGGTAGGGTGTATAAGAATAGTACTGAATAAGGTGTATTAGGAGGGTTGGGATTAGTAATTGGTGACATTATTTTTCATAGACTATTTGATTTGTTGTATTAAATGAATAGTGTGTATTTGAATAGGAATAGTACCCCGTATTGTTAATGCCATCTTTTACTATGTATGTATAAGAATAATACGGAATAGGGTGTAAAACTAGCACATAAGTTGAAAACACTACCAAACAAGGGATTAAATAATACCAAAGCTAATACATGTACCATTTTCTCTAATACTTCCTACCAAACGACCCCAAAGTTTTAAGGAAGAAAGTAAGACTTTTGAAACTTATGGTCTTAAACATGCCATAACATTTTTGTGATTATATAAACTTCACTAAGGGTAAAATGGGAAATTCAAAGGTAATTGTTTTCAAATATAGAAATGTGTCATTGTTTTTGGGATGGACTAATCTGGAATGGAGGGAGTACCTGTCCTGTTCTGAAATGCTGCATATCTGCACCTTCTCCTATATTGCTTGGTCAACCATCAGAACAGAGAATCGATTAGTTGTTGATAGGTTAAAAGAATATAACTCTTGAGATTTACAGAGCTGAGACAATACAATTTTGCAGTTTGGCACTTTGTGTGATCTGCTATTTGTCAAAGAAGACACTCCCCCCTCTGATTAGCGGGTCTTTCGTGTAGGCATAGACAAACATAAACTGTGTAATTTAGATTGCTTTCTTGCCTGTGCAACTACTTCCTTCAATGTGGTGAGGAACATGAATTTTCTTTTACAAGATGGGTGAGCAGGTTAAGTTATATTGATAGCATAACTCCTTCATGATCAGCATTTTGATAGTCCTTGAAGGAAGTGCTAGTTTAAACTAGGATCTTCTGTCACTGGGAAGAATTTGAAATTAGTTCTTTCTTTTCTGCATTGTTGACATGATCATCAATCAAAAATTTTTCTCTTTCCATTTTTATGGTCTCTCAAAAGATTCTCCGCCATCAAACTCACTCCTTTTGATGGGAGTAACACACACACACAAGTAACTGAATTCAGTTGAGGCCTTTGTACAATGATGAAGAAGGTGCATCCAAATTGTCTAAACGAGTGTGAATATTGGTTTTACTGTGAATTAGTCAAGCTTTAATTATGTATACCTTAAGTTAGGGAGGTGGTAATAGGAGAAAATAAGTAAGCTGGCAAAACAGTGAAATAGGGTAAAGACTCGAACCTAGTTAATTTATCAAAAACAATTCCCATCAAGTTTTGACAAGAGATAACATGATGAAAGAGAAATGGAGATACTATATTGATTAATTAATCAACATAAGTCACAAGGATAGGTACCTTAGCTACTCTAGAATAAGGTCCACTAAGAACTGGCCGATTAAGGACCCAAGGTGTGGCCTAGTGGTCAATGAAATGAAAGAAAATCATTGAGACATGAGTTCAAATCGCAGCAAAGACAAAAACCACTAGGCCATTTCTTTGATCTGTTTAAGCCTTGGTGTGTACCGTATACTGAAGTTGGAGGGAGGTAGCAGGTATCTGGTGAAATATTCGAGGTACACGCAAGTTGGTCTGGTCAGACAGCTGCCATTTGTGTTAAAAAGGAATTAGGTCTGCTGAAGTAGAAGATTCTCTGAAGATTATGATGATTAAGAGCTTGTGGTCCAGATGATACTTCATAAGATTTGGAAGTTCAGAATTGAAGGATTTCAGGCCCATTAGCCTGATTAGCAGTGTCTATAAGATCATATCCAAGCTACTAACAGAAAGACTTAAGAAAGTGATGTCCAAGCTGGTGGATAAACATCAAATGGCTTTCATCAAGGGTAGGCAGATCATGGATGCCATACTTATTGCTAATGAATGTGTGGATGTGAGGAATTTAAATAAAGTCCCTGGGGTCCTATGTAAGCTGGACATAGAAAAGGCATACGATCACCTCAATTGGAATTATTTGTGGAATACACTCGTGAGGATGGGTTTTGGAAATAGGTGGATAAATTGGTTAAAATACTGTGTGAGTACAGTAAAATTCTCAGTATTAATTAATGGTACTCCCTCTGGCTTTTTCCATTCTGAAAGAGGACTACGATAGGGGGACCCCATTTCCCCTTTCTGTTTATACTCGCTATGGGTGGATTGAGTGATATGTTGAAAACA
>JAJOOR010085512.1:0-36738 GCA_036250505.1 Solanum acaule | reverse complement strand
TCGACAAGTAGAAGTAGAGGAAACAAGTTTCACAAGTGACATTCTACACTGTTGTGTCCTCCCCACCTTCCAACACCCCACCCCACCCCGCACCCGTAGCCCCATCCCCACCACCTCACACCGCTACTCCACTCCCACCTCTCATAGTATCTGTCCAGATTATATACAAATACTTTTAAGATAACATTTTCCTTCGTATCGAACACACCCAAAACAAACATCCAGCTGAGAAATGAAGTTACATTATTCATGAACTATTATCAGAACGAAAGTTAATAGACTGGAAATACAAATGCAAGGGAAAGATATCATCAGTAAAACCAAAGGGGTGAAGGATCCCACGTTCACGCAGGGCTCGGTGAAGAGCCTCACTCCAAGGGGTGCAATGTAGGCAGCCTATTCTGATACAAGCATCAGTGGCTGATTCCACAGCTCGAACACGTGACAAGTCCCACACAGTGTATTCAGAAACAGTAAATCACTAAAAGATCCAGCAGTATATTCAAAGAAACATCATCAACAACAACATATTTAGTATGATCCCACAAGTAGGATTTGTCGAGGATGAAGTGTACGCAGATCTTACCCCCAACCTTGTCTAAGGTAGAGACGTTGTTTCCGATACACATACATCATATTCCCACATTTTCTCCACAGAGTTAGGCAATATCATACTCCATTTTTATAAGGTGAAGAATCAAACTTTCATTAACAAGGTGGGATTCAGTAACTAAATTAACCAACTGAGCTACTAAGATTTCCCTACGTATCTAGTCCTACAAACAAAGACCGGATTTTGTGTGCTCAACTGAATCTATTACTTTCAACTCGAACTATACATACATCCTAAAAAAAAAAACTTAAAATGTACATTTAACACACAAACATCACACTCATTTCCAAACTTGTAACTTCAAATCTTGAATCTGTCTCTTCTGTCTACTAATATACCATAAAAAAAAAATCAAGAATATCATATAATACCTTTTGGCTTACAAGAAGCAGAGTTTGTTGTCAATTTCACAGTTTCAATAGCTCTAAGTCCATTATATTGTAAATGAGATCCACCATTGATTCTTGATTCTCTCTTCTTCAATATCAAATTAGAATAAGTAATACTACTCATTTTCTCAAACACAAAAAAACTAAATCTTCTTGTTTTTTTTCCTTTTAATTCAACATAACATGTTGGTAGATATATAGGAAATTAGAAAAAGACAAGTCATAGAGAGATCCAAGAAAATGGAGTAAATAACAAAGTTTATAATTTTAATTGCACATGGGATTTGGAGAATCCGCCTAAATATAGTAATATTTGCTAAGCAAGAAAATAGTATTAAAAAAAAATGGCGATAAATGCAACCCATTAATATAGTAGTAGTATGCTTTTTGTGACAGTTGCAGACTTAAATTCACAAGACCAAACAAGAAATGTGACATTAAAGGGGTGTTTGGTGTACTTGTTTATAGTCACAACAATGAGTACTTCCTTACCTCTGTACCAAAATAAATGTCATTTTAGCTCATTACACGTTTATTTATAAAATAATAAATATAAGATACCCCTTCCTCTAGTTCATATTCCATCTGTTCCTATTTTTTCACTTTCGTTGAAGGAAAAGAGTATACATAAGTCATTTGTATAACAACAAGAGTATATATGAGTCACTTTCATAACGAGAGATCTATCTATTTTCCCTTAATTAAATGTGGTTGGCAGATCGCTGACCCCAAGACCTTGGATTCTTCCAATTTGTTTTTGGATTGATCTAAAATTTCAATTCTTCCCTATTTCATCAGATAACATGTATCTTCTACGTATAAATATATTTTAAATATACTTTTTATATAACATCTGATTTGAAAACAGGTAGAAGTCATCGTAGATATCACACTTATTGAGTTTTTATTATCTTTAAAAAGAAGAGTTTTGGAGTAACTATTGATGTTTGTATTAGAATCTATATTGCTTTTTAATAAAGAAAATATAAAACTTGTAATTTACCTAGTTTTTTAATAAAGAAAAATTTACTACTATGAACACTTGTAGACTTGGAGCATTCAATAGTTAAGTATCTTCTTTGGAGGCCTTCCTAAACTCTCAACTACTTCTTTTATTAAAATCAATTAATGACTTTAGTATTCATTTATTAAGCGTAGATATTGAATATCGAATAATTATAATGTTATTTGTCCTATAATATATATATTAATGAACAAGGTAAACATGTAAGTATATTAAGTATTTATATCAAACTAATTATGAATAATATAACGTTTTTGAATTTCATATTCGCAATTCCAGAAGGTTGAGTACCTTACTATATTGATTAATCATATTTTGAATCGATCAATATTAAATAATTGCCTTCATTATGTTATTGCTAGAGTTGTTTTGGATTCCCTAAATCATTCCCACACATAGTGTATGCACAAAAATAATAAAAAGTTCATTTAAAACAAATGATGGGTTTCTAGAAGCAAACTATATTTGGATTTTCTTCCTCTTTTTTCTTTCTTTTTTTTTTTTGGAAAAAGAAGAACTATTATATATATATATATATATATATATAATTTTATTTTTAATGTTTTTAAAAATGTGTGTAGCTGTAAGGTACAATCATGTGTATGACTAATCCATTTGCAATTGATCGCGGAATAGAAATTTGGTAAAAAAATATATTTTTTTCTCTATTGTATTAAGGGTGTGCAAAATTAAATATGTCTTCATAATAACTAACATTTAATTTCTATATATCACATAATTTTTCAAAAAAATTGTACACCAGACCTCTTTTCGCCTAAGGTGGATCTGCGTATATCCACAACTAGTTTGAGTTTTTTTTTTGTTGGTATAAAAGTCGATTAATAGTGATTTAAGATCTTCTTATATTAAAGTCAAATGGAGCAATTGCCTGTCTATTTCCTCATTCAATGAGAAAAAAATTCAAGGTTTGCCAACTTTTCATTGCATAAAAGGACCATTTGGGACCCAACATATGCAGGATCATGGACCGGTCTCATTCCGAAAGGGTGTGATCTTAACCGTCTATCTCGACATAAATATTAATGATTGATTACACGAATTAAACTCATGAACTATATGTAGGTCCTACAACGGTAACATAACTTTACCATTGATTCGAAGTTTCCTTCCTAATTTTTCATTGCATGACCTAATTAATTTAAAATTTACATGATAAATATTTTGAATTTCACTTCAACGAAGCGAACTAAACTATCGATAAATTAAATTAAAGGATGTTCATGTTCGTTACATCTTGATATTAAGTGAAACAATTAAAGTATATTTACAATATGATTTGAATATCACGTGATATAATCTGACTCGAATACCACATGATAGAAAATTAAATAGAGGTGAGGAGTCATCAAAGCAGGTTTTTGAAAGTATAAAAAAAAGGAAATTGAAGATAAAAATATCCCATAATATATTAAGTTTCTGTTTAATTAGATTGAATATTTGATAAAATAGTTTTCCAAGGCATTGACTATTTGACAGGTCCCCCACCCCCCACCCACCAATGATTTTGTAAGATGAACATTTATGACTTATTTAATGAAATTAATTTGAGACTTCTTCTTCTTTGCAACGATAATATGTCTTTTAAATTACGTCATGGGTATTATATGAATTTGTGTATGCATTATAAGACTCAACATTTTCCTTTTTTATTTTGACGTGAAAATCATCTAAGATAATTATTATATTTAGCAAAATTCTTATTAATTAGGTCTTTTTGGTCATAAGTGGATTAATATTTAAACAAATAAAAAAAATAGGATAGTAAAAGTAGACATGAAAATAACTTAACAAGAGATCCTTCAATAACAAAATAACTTAGCAAAACATGACATTTGTTAATCAAATTTAACTTATGTACTGACCGTTTACTATAAGTCGATTTTGTATGAAAGATGAAACAAACAAAGTTATAACATGAATTGAATATGAAATTAATTATCTCGAGATTATTATTCCTTATCATGTAGAGATAGATGACCCGTCATAAATAAATGAGCAACTTTCACATATAGCAAACATAAAAATCATATTTGTATGTTATAGCTATAGTTTGTATAAATGCACTCCAAAGCAAAATTTATGTTTGCTATGGAACTTTTGATTTGTATTATTCGCTAGATACATCAAATTTTATACAAATTGTTCAGTTTTATGTAAATTCATTTATACATTGTAATTTGTATAATACGATCTGTATTTGTATAATTATAAGTGTATAGAACGAAAATATATGTATTTGTATTTGTATATACACTTTTCTCTCACTTTATATAAACACAAACGTATTTTATACATTTGTATACCGAATGAGTAATTGTATACCGAAAATGACTAATTATATACCGAACCAGATGACAAAAAAATGAAATGTTTGCTTGAATTAAAAATAAAATGAACTATGACTATAACATTTAATTTGAATTAATAATTTGTTATTTCATACAATTTTCCCTAAATAGAAACCCATGTATATCACTCATCGGTGTTGAAGAGGCGAACAAGCCCAGAGATCAAACGGGTCTAGGTCCAAACTAGTGGGCCCATTAACCAAAGCCCAAAAGACGTCCTTTTTATTTCTTTTCAAATTGTTGGAACTATTTTTTGGAAAACATTTTATTCCTTTTTGAGACTATTTGCAATGAAATTTTACAATTTTTGCGAAAAAAAATTCTTGTTCTTTTTTAATGATATAACGTTTGTTTAGAGTTTTACAACATATACACAAGGATATTATTAGATGAGTGGATATACTTATTAAGCGGGTGAATACAATTAGACATATATAATGTATATCATGTGGAGATACACAAGGATACAATCATGTGCAGATACACTTATTAAGCATATAAATATAATATATTGTACTATTATTTTGTGCGGGGATATAATATATTGCGCTACATAAAAATTATATACACACTTATACACTTATAATGTATAAGATATACAATGTATTTCATATTGTGTTTTCCACTCTGTTATGGAGCTAAAATATTGCTACGAAATCAAGTAAAATCTCACTATTTTTCATAAATTTGAATGCTAGACAAAAATTTCCCCTCCTTTTTATCTTTTCAAATTGTTGGAATTTTTCTCCAAACCTTTTTATTTTTACTTTTAGAATTTTTGACTTACCAATTTGAAGATGTAATTTTCCATTTTTTGCAAAAATTAAATAAAATACTTTTTTTTAATGACATTTGGTTGAAACAATTTTGCGAAAAAACTGGGGAAAAAATAAAAAGTATTATTATGTCATTTTTTTCCAAAAAAACAAAGCCACCTAATTAAAAAGGCCCACACCACATCAACCTTGTTGGTTCATGTGACAACACATTAATAACACGTGTTTATTCCACGTCACACCTCACAAGTGTATAAAAAGAGTCTTAACTTAGCAACTAAGCACCAAAAAAATATAATAAAAATAAAAATAATAAAAATTCCTCATGTGAACATAAATCTTTTTTCTCATTGGAGTGGAAGCTACTAGTAATAAATTTACAAGATTTGTACGACCTTCTAGAAATTATCCTTATCCATTTTAAAAATAAGATATATACTTTAAATTATTTACTGATTTTGTCTTATGTCATATAAAATAGAAGTATATATTTTCACGTAAGCTACATGTGTTTTACGTCTTTAATTTTATTAGTACAAATTTAAAAACTTTTACATTAACATATATATTCAATATAATTTTACAAGTGGTGTATTCAAAAGATAGTGCGTACGGTACACAATACTATCCTTATTATGTTAAGATAGAAAACTATTTATGTTAGATCTTGCATTAAAATCAAGTATGAAAATGAAATACAATTTAAAAGTCATGCTAGAGTAAATTGGATGAGAAAAATAAATTTATGAATCAGGTTAATTTGAAAAATGAATTTTTAAAAAAATGCTTTTGCATGCCACATTTAGTTGTTAAATCAGTAAATGAAATGAATATTTCATGCCATTATTGAAATTAAGTAATGAATTAACCAGTTATCACGTTTTAATCCTGCTTTAAAAATACAAAAAAGGAAAAAAAAGTAAAAGCAAAGAGGATAAATATTTTGGTAGAGTATAAAGGAAGGAAATAAAATCATTATTGGAGATGATTGAGAATATCTTTATGAAAAATTTAACAAAATAGGAACAAAATAGAATATAAAACAAAAGTTTAGAGTCCCAATTATCTAATGATTATTTTATCTTTATGTTTCATATTAGTTTTTTTTTTCTACCCAGGGTTAATAACTGATATTCCTTTTAACTTTTTCAACAAATTTTATTTAGACCGTTAAATTTAGCTTATTAAAATTGAGCATATAATCAGATGATAAAATATTTTTAGTAGATATTTTTCATTGAAAAACTTTAGAGGAATATCACTTATTAATCCAAGATAAAGAGAAAAAAAACTAATGTGAGACATAAAAGATAAAATAATCATTTTATTATTATATATAATAGGTAATTAAGTTAGCTTTTTATTTATATAAAAAAAATGAACATTTGAGAATACGTATAATTATTTTTCCAAAATTAAAATCTAAGATATCTCATATAAATAATTTATCATATATTTAAATATGTTATAATTTAAATATTTAAATAAAAAAATTTATTGACAAATTTAAATGACAAACACCAATTTCTTGTCGTTTTCTGAGCTTTTCTAAACCGCGTGATTTTTTATTTTGTTTGCCGTCATCGCTCTCTCATTCGCTCACCTAATATAGATCCAAAATCTAATTAGTTATTATCTTTAAGTATACTAATAAAATTTAATATCATTTAATTTATTTTTCAAATCGATTAAATAAATACAAATTACTTTTTTTTTCCACCCGGTATCCGATACCCACATTGAAGTCCATCTAGATCCGAATTCGCATCGAGAAGTCCTACATTTGGGGTAAAGCACACTTCCCAACAAAGGCTACTCCGTACCTGAGGAGGCTCGAACTCGAGACCTATTGGTTAAAAATAAATGAGTACTAACCACTCCACCACAACTTTTGTTGGTAATACAAATTACTTGTTCTTTAAATAATTTGCTCAAAAAACTTCTAGCAAAAAAGTAATTTCTTTCAAAGAAATAGATTTTATAAGTGTTGGGATCTATCATAAACAAGCTATCTAGATCTGCTCACACTCTTCCTCTTTCATTATGTTATTACCGTAAATAGATTTTGAAAGCTTGACGAAATAAGCTATGAGTCATATAAAGATAAAAGTAATGTATTTGTATTATAATAACATCATTTCATAAATAAATTTCATGAGATATAGTAGTACTAATTATTATTAGATACTCCTATAAAAAAATAATAACACTATGATGGATTAAAAATACTTCACTCCTCTTTGGATCCCATCAAATTTCTTCCCTTTTTCCTTTTTTTCCACTATTTCACTTTTCCTTTTTTTTTAGTACATGTTTACTTTTCCACACTGTCCTTTAACAATCTCACACGCCATCCCCCACCCCGTACCCCCACCCCCACCCCACCACACTCCTCACCCACTCCACCATCCTCTCTTTCTTGGAAATTTCCTCAACCCCATTACACCTTAATTCCATATAAACTCAACCACCTTCTCCATCTTCACAACAAAGTTTCAATCTTTATACAAATTCCACACTTGGGTATTCAAGAAAAGTGCAAAAAAAAGTAGAAAAATCCATTCTCACAATAAAGTTTCAATCTTTACACAATTTCCTCACTTGGGTATTCAAGAAAAGTGCAAAAAAAAGCAGAAAAAATCATTCTTTTCACAGTAAAGCTTGAATCTTTACACAATTTCCTCACTTGGGTATTCAAGAAAACTGCAAAAAAGAACTCATGGAGATCAACAACAACAACAATCAATCATCTTTCTGGCAGTTCAGTGACCAGCTTCGTCTGCAGAACAACAACTTAGCAAATCTCTCTTTGAATGATTCAATTTGGAGCAATAACTATGGCTCTAAAAGGCCTGAAGAAAGAAGAAATTTTGATATCAGGGTAGGTGGCGACCTCAACTCTACTGCTAATACTTCTTCAAACAAGTCAAATTACAATCTTTTTAGCAACGATGGCTGGAAAATTGCTGACCCATCTGCTCTCACGGCGGCGAACGGCGGTGGTGCTGCCGGAAAAGGGGTACTTGGGGTTGGTTTAAATGGTGGATTCAACAAAGGGGTTTACTCAAATCAAGCTTTGAACTTCAGTTATAGTAAGGGTACTAATAATGTTGCAGTAGGTACAAAGGGGATAAATAAGAAATTTGGTAAAGGATTTTTTGAAGATGAGCATAAAAGTGTGAAGAAGAATAACAAGAGTGTTAAAGAGAGTAACAGGGATGTTAATAGTGAGAAACAGAATGGTGTTGATAAAAGGTTTAAGACTTTGCCACCAGCAGAATCTTTGCCAAGAAATGAGACAGTTGGTGGATATATTTTTGTTTGCAACAATGATACTATGGCTGAGAATCTCAAAAGGGAGCTCTTTGGTAAGTTATCTTTTTTTTTGTTCTCACTTTTTTTGGCTTGTTTGTTTTTGTTTGGTATTTTTGTGATGCTTGTTGTTTGTAGTTAGATTTTTTGACTAATAGGTGGAATTGAGTTATGTTGAATGGATCTTGATTGGTTTAATAGGATGCTAAATAGGCTATTGGTAAAGATTTTTGTCTGAGAGACTAAAAGCAATCTTATTCTAGATTTGTTCTCCTTTATGTTCTAGAAATTGTGGTTGAATAGTGTCAAAGTTTGAATCTTTACATCCAGTAATGGTTTTCTAGTATTGATTATTTGTTGTTTTGGCTTGATTGGTATTTTTTTTTTTTTGATGTGTGTTGTTGGTAGTTAGATTTTTTGGCTAATAGATGGAGCTGAGTTATGTTGAATGGATCTTGATTGGTTTAATAGGATGCTAAATAGGCAATTGCTAAAGATTTGTTTGAAGAATTGAGAGACTAAAAACAATCTTAATCTAGATTTGTTCTCCTTTATGTTCAAGAAATTGGTTCAAGATTGTTTAGATTAAAAACAATCTTAATCTAAAGATCTGTTGAAGAATTGAGACTAAAAGCAATCTTAATCTAGATTTTATTCTCCTTTATGTTCAAGAAATTGGTTGAATAGTGTTAAAGTTTGAATCTTTACATCTTGTAATGGTTTTTCTAAGTATTGATTATTCTCAGACAGAGAAAATCACACTTTTAGCTTCATTAAGATCTGTGTTTCTGTTTAATAAAAAGAGGATTCTGTAATTGACTCTTACCAGTTTAGAATGAGGGATAATCCATTCAATTGATGCGATGAATTACGCTGTTAGGTCCATTAAGATTTATGCTCCTGTTTAATAAAACATAATATTCTTAATCAACTCCATTAAGATTGGTGTTTTTTCTGATACTACTACAATTATATTTCAGGCTTGCCCCCACGTTACAGGGACTCAGTTAGGCAAATAACACCTGGATTGCCTCTTTTTCTGTACAACTACTCGACCCATCAGCTTCACGGAGTATTTGAGGTTTGTAATTTTGTGCATCTCTATACTATATCTGCATTATACATTGTTGATAGAAATGGAGAATTTAGTAGGACTACCCATTCTTCTCGTTTTGTTTTGTCGAGCTAATGCATAAACCACTGCAGGCTGCAAGCTTTGGTGGGTCAAATATTGATCCATCGGCCTGGGAGGACAAGAAGAACCCTGGTGAATCTCGCTTTCCTGCTCAGGTAAGGAAGTTATTCCACATGTTATTTCTTTTGGATTTGAACTTAAAGATCTACATAGGTGATACCGATTTGGGTATATGTTATGATCATGTTAGTAATAGTTTTTGTTTGCATTTCATTTTGTACAATACTGGTTTGAGAGTGAGCTTAAGTGGAGCAACATGGTCAGTGAGGATTCATATTAGCCCATCTAACTTACTTAGGACTGCGACATAGTTGTTGTGTAGTATTTGGATCGTCATCAAAAGTTGATTAGTGTGACTAGCCTACCATCTTTGCTTTGATTTACCTGACTAAAGTTAATAGTGTGTACTTGGTTCAACTTGAAGATGTATTACAATCAAATCTAAATCGGAACCCGTTGCAGACATAATGAACTAAATAGAAGCGTCTCTGTCTAATTAAGCTGTTAGACGAGATGGTCACACATTTTGACAAAATGCTTAGAGTTGTTTTTTGTTGAATCTCGACTTATCTCTTCTTTGATTACAGGTTCGTGTCGTGACAAGGAAAGTCTGTGAACCACTTGAAGAGGATTCATTCAGGCCAATCCTTCACCACTATGACGGCCCTAAATTCCGCCTCGAGCTAAACGTTCCAGAGGTAATTACTATCTCCATCGATTGGTTTCATCTTCTAAACATGAAGCAAACGAAATCCTTCGCTTAACATGAGTGTATTTTCTTGCAGGCTATTTCTCTTCTCGACATTTTTGAAGAGAACAAGAACTAAATGAATGTTCTTGTATTACAAGCAGAGAATGGACAATATACCATTATGAAGGAAGAAAAAAAAAGAGTTGATTAGAGAAAAAGAGTTTGCTTCTAGTAATACTGAAGAGAGTTTGCAGAGCAGAAAAAAAAAACTATCTATCTATTGTATATAGATATATACATAAATGCAGAATATAATGATCTGGAAAAACACTTTTTGTGTGGAGACAAATATTATTATATTTACTATATTGTGTAATCCAGCAGGAATATGCTGTATAATAATAAGTGAAATATGAGTAAAAACAAGTTATATTTGGTTATTACTACCCTATTATTTCCTCTTTGCTATATCTAAAATGCCTTGGTGTATTTTTTTGTTTTTGTTTTTTCACTTACCTGCATTGAAGCTCAATTGATTCCGTTCGTATAGGGCCTCATTTGGCGATAGTGCTTCTTACGAAGGATTTTTTCATACACAGGTCTTGAATTCGAGACTACTAGTTAAGTTAGATTGGTAAGATGGTCTAAAATGCCTTGTTCGTTTGGTACAAGTAGAGAATTTGGATTTGGAATTATTTTGTAATTAGACTATTAAGAGGCAAGCAAAGAGTTTATTGTTAGCAAGATTTGAGAGATTTAGTGGGTGTTTGGTATGAAGAGAAATGGGAAAATGTTTTTTTAGAAAAAATATTAAGGTTTCTTTTCTTATTTTCTCGTATGTGGACTTAGATTCGTAAATAGATTATGTCAAAGATACTTGTATACGTATAATCTAAATAAAATAATATGAAACGTGGGGATGCATTGTGATCCGCGGAAAGTTAGAGCTAGAGTACGTTTTTGAGATATCGGTCATGATTAAAAGAAGTAGTAATACTTTTTTTTCTAATTATTTTCAGATTAGATGATATGATTATGTGAAAAGCACAATTAGTTGAACCTCAAAATTAGTAGTCACAAGATTGGTTGCAAGAAATTGTCAACATAGTAAGGATCTAATGGTCCAAAAAAAGTTACATGAAAATTTTATGTATTTGGTTGTGGAATAATTGAACAAAAAGTTTGATTATTTCAAATTTTATTATAAACTTGTTGAAATGTCACAACCAAAAAAAGAAAAAATGGTTCAACTGTTCTTTCACGGCACTTCATTTGCAAAAATTGACCAAGTCTTTGGTGATATGAAATAATATATTTGTTTTCTGTGTCAATTCCAAATTAAAAAAACTTTGGTGGTAGTTGACCCTAGCATTTGATTTAAAAGTTTATTCCAAAGATATTCTACACTTAGAATCCTTATTAGGTAATTATTAATTTTTTCCTTATAATATGATAATTTAGTAAGATTTTTTTTACTAATATATTACATTGTATTCATTAGTGCATAAAACTTGAATCCTTTGATTTAGACATTTTTCTAAGATTAAGTAGATTGGTTGGTCACCAAAACCAATTTAAAGATGGGCATGTGAAGTTGATGAGATTTTTGTGTGTACTTTTCTTTTCTTAATATTGTATATTAAATTTGTATTTTACTTCATATATAAATGAAAAAAAAAACCTTATTCCTTGTGTATAAATCTTATTAAAATCTATCAACATGCTCAATATAACTTTTACTACAAGAGATTACAAGTATAACAAGGAAAAGACATATGAAACCACAACAATCAACAACAATAATAACATATTCAACGTAATTTTATAACTGTGGAATAGAGAAAATGTTTTCAATAGATCCTCGACTCAAAAGAAAAGTTTCTGAAGTTGGATTGAAAGGAACAAATGGACCTAAAGTGCATATTTCAATAAATTAAAAGTTTTATATATTTAATTATACATCACAATAACCAATTATATAATTTATCAATAATCTAAGGACAAAATGTATTATCAAACAAAAAAGAAAATGTTAATAGTATGTAATTGTTTTGTCGGTGATTAAAATTTTAATTATCTTAAATCTTTAAATTATCCTTTGTTATAATTTGGAAATATTGTTCATCATGTGACAAACTTTACAAGTTTCTAGAATGTCCTATTTTTAAAATTATTTAATGCACTATAATATTCTTTATTAATGAAAATGGACCAAGTTCATATATTTGCCAACCATCACATGGTTGGTATATACTCTTATGTAATTCCTTAAAGATACCTTTTTAATCATCAAGAAATTTCAAAAATCAATGGTTTGAGATTTAAAATTAGTCGATAATAAGCTCGTTTTTATTTATTATTTTCTCTACTTAAATATTAGACTTCTGCTGATAAGTTCATGTTGAAGGAAGTCACAAAAACTATCTGAAGGTTCTCTTTTAACTTGAGTCGTGTGTCATTGACAATTTACTATCCTTATATTTCATCTTATGTAGGTATATGTCTCAAGATTCAATAATTTTTTCTAACGTAAAGTCAAAAGTGAAAACTTAAAAAAATTACTTATTTGCGCTCTTATCACTAAACTAAAGTCGTAAAGACGAAGTTTACAAAAGAGCTTTTTAACACATTAGTTTTCAGCCCACAAGGCTGGGCCAAATACATGAGCTTGGCCCATTATCATTAATACACAATTGGAGACTAGGTGGTAGCGGGCGGGTTCATTATATATGATATTTGAGTATTTCGAAATTTAATATTTTTCGTGTATATGTATAAAGAAATTTATTAAATATTTATAAATATTTGATTAGAAACTCAATTTTTATGTTATATTAACTCAAGATCATTATAGAAATTTATAAACTTTAAATTCTAAATCCGTTTTGGTGACAAGTTAAAACTCTATACTGCATTATATGCTCAACATTAAAATTGTTTAGAGAAAATCTGAAGAATTGAACCAAATCCAATATCAGCTCTGTTTTCCCCTAATATCAATCTATTTTTCTATCACATGGAAATTAAGAACTTTACTAAAAAACACTTGTGTTTTATCCGTCATTAAGTAAAATATTGCAGATCAAGAGGTCACTGGTTCGAACCCAATAAGGTCCTTTCCACTCCCTATTTATTTTCTTACCTTGTTGTATTGAGGTGCGAATTTGAGGGAGCGCAAGGGGTTCAACAAAACCTCCTTCGAAAAATTAAACTGTATACTATCCATAATACAAATCATTCAATTAAAAACTTCATATTTTCCATATTACTGAATTACCAAACTATGAAAAAGTATACAAAATCCAATCACAAAAACTATATATATGCAAAAGTAGTTGCATGTGCATGTTGAGAATCTAGGCACCTAATACTAAGTTCGTAACGACTTCATAAAGTAACAACAACACTTTGTATTCACTGATTTAAAATCTTTTAAGTATGCGTACGATAATACATACAATTATTCAATTGCAAATAGGGCAATGAATCAAACCATTCTCATTACACTCAGGACATCTCTCCTTAACATCCCCATTCACAACTTTGCAACTTCCTCCACAATCAAAACATGGCACAAACCTAGCACCACCACACCCTTCACATCCTAACCTCCCCACACCCCTCTCCACCCTAGCCCAATTCAATATCCTCCCGAGTCGCTTCGTCTCGTTCAAGTGCACCACTTCCTCCACTCCGCCAATGTACCTCCCTTTCACAAACAACCTCGGTACTCCCGCATCCTCCCCATCTCCAAGCAACTCCTTCAGCTCTTGACGAAACTCGCCATGCAACGCCACGTCACGCTCGTCAAAAACCACCCTATGAGATTCCAAAATTAACCTCACTTTATTACAATCCTCAAATGTGCGACGCACACCACCTAGCGACGTCGTGTAGACGACCAATGAGTCATCGCCATGTGGCGGGCACTTTTCGGGGTAGTCACTTAAAGGGTTAAACTTTATAAAATTTGGAACATTCCCTTCTTTTTCCCTTTCCATTTTGTCCCTCAACAAAAATATATTCTCTTTTACTGGCTTGTACCCTTCATCAGAGTGAGTCCTTTGATGCGCTACTTCCCCATTATGAACAACAATTTGAGTATCATTTTTTTTGTTGAATTTTTGGAAATTTTTATTTTCCTCTTTTTTCTTGAATTCATTGTTTTTTTGGGAATCTTTAGATGATAATTTGGATTCAAGTTCTTCAAGGGTATGAAAGGAAAAACTCTTTCTTGGAATTTTTCTTTTTGGTGAACCGCCGCCGTCTTCCACCGCCTCGGGTGGCGGCGGAGGCGGCGCCGGTAGGGCAAGGAGGGTTTTTTTAGGTGATTTTTGTGGTGGTGGATTTTGTAGAGTGGGTTTTAAATCTTCTAAGGCTTTGCTAACTTCATCCCAAGATTTAGGAGAATCATCAATAGAAGAGTTGAGTTTTTCAAGAATTGGTTGTACTATTTTTATTGGCTTCTCATCTTCGTCTAGCTCGTCTTGATCCAACTCATCTTCTTCCACCTATTTTTATTATAAATATGTCATGTCAAATCATCGAGATAATAGATTAAATGTACAAATATACATGAAATTATTAATAGTCTTTCAAATAAGGGCAGAGTTAGAGAGGTGAAATTAACATCTTAGCCAAAAAAAAAAAAAAAAACGTCATACTATAGTCTATATACACATAAAATTGATGTTTTTCTTTAAAAAAATTCTAGCTCCACTAACGTCTGATTTGGGACAACAGTTGTATCTATAATTGCTTTAACATAGTAATATTTTTTTGGAAATGAAACAGATGTCAAATATTTAGGGAATATTCAATAAAATGCAAAATTAACTAGGATATCTATACATAAAAGTTATATATATTGTATGAGACGTTTTAAGCTTAATATAGGCAAAGCATTTACAATAACAAATACTCCTTCTGTTTCAAATTATCTATTGTATTTCTTATTTATATGTCTTTCAAAAAATAAAAATTATGAGAGATTTTTGAATCTTGTGCCTTTATTTATGTCGATATAATCTCTCTTTCATTAAATATTTATTCTTCTGAATTGTTTGTAGTCTTTCAGAACAATTGCTATTAAGGATAAAACGAGAAACTAATTACTTAAAGACAACTATATTTTTGAAATCACGACAGATAATTTGAGACGAAGAGAGTAATGTTCAATTCTTATAAGTTTATCACTCCTATTCTTTTGTGTGTGTGTGAAAGTTCATAAGTTGTAAACTAAGTAAAGAATACCTTGTTGTTGTTGGCACCTTTGAGCCATGGCTCTTCAATGGAGTTGATATCGAACACGGCGAAGCTCATCGGCGGAGGACGGTAGACGTCGATGGCAACCTCTATTCTCTTGGATGAGGCACAACCCATAATTGACTAAATTTACTTTGAATTTTAATGAAATATGTTTTTATAAAGTTGTGAGTTATGCTATGGAACTAGCTAAGAGGAGTACATATGGATATAAGTTTGGCTTTTTAAAAATGATATATGTGGTGTTTGTTATTGCCAATTGGTATTTAGACAACCAATTGAGAATTTAGACAAGATTTTGGATGAATGGATCTTGAGAGGACACGTATCATATATTTTTATTTTTATTCTTCATCTATTATATCCTTAACCATGAGAAAATAAAATGAATTGGAAAGTAATATAACTCTAATTGTGGATGGAACTTAGGGTATGGGTATGTTTAGCATAAAGAAAAATATTTTTCGATTTTTCATGTCTGATTGGTTAAAATATTTATAAAAAAATAAGTTTTTTGAAACTTCGTAATGAGAATTAGAAAATAAGTTTCATAAATGGCTTTTTTAGCTGATTATCTCTTCTTTTGCTTTTGATTACTCATCCCTATAGCGTTTGCTTAAATTATATAAATTACTCTTAAAATAATACTTTATTTCTTCTTATTTATAAATATCAAAAATAACTTATTTTTTTCAAGTAAATATTTTTCTCTTTGCCAACATCTAGGATAAATAATAACAAAGCTTAAGCAAGTTTCATTTCTACCCGTTAAATTATTATATATTTAACAAATTTTTCATTATAAGTATAAAATCTACACAACTGAGTTTTCGAAAATCTGCTCCCACCACCCTAGATTTGCCCTTGGTAGATAGAGTAGGCATTGAAATAGTGCTAAATTTGGGTTGTGGTAGCAAGGGACACAAGAGGGCAATCCTGTTATAATGGTACTTGGACTTTTATGTGCTTGAAAATTTGGAATATAGCACCTACCCACAAATATACTACTCTATTTTAGTGTCATTTAGATTTTAGACCACATGAAACAAAATGCCAAAATTATCATATGGCCTACTTCATTTTCTTCAATTAATATCAACCAGAAACATTATTTGTCCATACGATTAATGGTTGGAAATGTGTAATAATGTAACGCAATTACTATCAATACTATACACTCACCTCTATTACAACACGCAATGGCATCTGTTTCGTCGAACATCGAGCTTGTGGTCCTTTTAAGTAGAAATATATCTGTTCAGTCAAGGTAAATCGTGAACGTACGTAGCAGTAAGAATGATGCATCAAGAAGATATTTGAAACGCCATGACAATGACTACTTTTCAGAGACGGGGCTGAAAAGAGCTATTTCTACTACATGTAAAATCATAGAAGGTTCTCTTTGGTGTTTCCAAAAACCAGGTGCCTCAAATTAGAGAACATCTGCATTAGCCAAGAGAACAGGCATAATAATGCATGTAACCAAAGTTAAAACAATTTACCCAAAAGAACATGTCTCCTAGTGTTTAAGTACTTCAAATATTACTACTGCATGTAACCAAAACTAAAAACTAAACTAAGACTTCGACTCCAATTTCTTGATGGCTTGTTCAACTCCAGGAATATTCTTCTTGAAAGTTGCCCATTGCTCAGCTGTCAAACTTATCCCTGCAGGGGACACAAAATAAGTATCAGCAGAGGTGGTCCTATGGTCTTTTTTTATCCTTTGCAATTTCATCTTTGGATGAAATCAGGGGGAAAAGGATTACGAGATGGGGAACCGAACCCTCACCAACAAGGTGAAAATTCCGATAGTGGAACTAAGAGGAATACAACATCTTATAGAACAGCATAAAGTACCATATTTTCCAGTCCTTGGCCTTATGATGAACCTGGCACTTGTTAGTTTCGAATGAAGAATCAAGCACCTACTTCTAACAAAAAGCCCTTTTTGGCATCCCAAACAAATCATCAGTACCACCATCACCGTTTCTTTTGCTTCTAAAGTTGGATCATTCATTGGCTAAGTCTAACACCTCTTATGATAAAAAAAAAAAGAAGAGGAGAAAAGCAGAGAGGTACCAGCACTAGAAGTAGTAGTTGCACATGCAACAAAAGACCAGAAAGCAAAATATCTAGGTGGTCCAATAAATGGCCCATAAATTCCTTGCAGATAACCAGTCTAAACCCCCCCACCCCCCAAAAAAAAAAAAAAAAAACTTTTTCTTTTTGGTTGTTGTGACTTGTGTGTGGTCAGAAATACTTATTGGATGCTTTAAACAAATGCTGGTCTCAAAATTAATAACTGAGGTTTTCTACTAAGCAAATGGAGTCTAGAAAAAATGATGAAGAAATCTCAAGATTTTCTTTTTTTACTTCCAAAAATTGTATCTTCTGATTAAGCTAGTTTCCAACATGATATAATTAGCTATGTTGGTGGGACCACTGTTAATTCTGGATGATGGAGTTGAATAACATATGGATAGAGGAACATAGAGGTGGAAAAAACCTCCATTGCAGACAGTGGTGGACATGTTAAGATGGACAAAGATAGAGATAAAATGACAGTTAATATCGAGTAGGTGGGAAACAACTAAAATCAAATACTAACAAGGTTCCTTTTGAATCAGCTAAAACCACTAGACAATACTAGAATGAAGCCATTTATTTAAATGAACAACTAAAAGAGCAGAATGTAGATAGCTTTCGAGACACCATACAATACTCCCTGAAGTGGCATAAAAAAATAATAAGGCCAGAAGCACTCGCTCCAGGACTTATTTTATTTTTTATATAAACTGCCACAAAATGGGGAAGAAGTGCTCAAGGTAAAAACCTTTAAATTCTTCTTTATTGACCATAAAGTGATAGGGCCAGATAGTGCTTATAATCAGTGAAATTCTGTTCTTGGTTTTATCGTCTCTTGACTTTATCAAGTGACAGCAGTAGAGGAAGCCAATAAAATCATGTTTAGGTAACCTGGGAATCCTTTTTTTTTTGGGGATAGTTGAGCACTAGTATGAAAACTGTTTGCACATTCACCACATTCTACAACAAAGGGCATAAAAGCACACATGTATCATGGTCGTGGTACAACAAGCTAATAATACCTTTTAAGAGATAAACTTTGGGCAAACAGAATATAAACAAGAAGCCAGCAAGTTATGAAATTCTTCTGTGAAGTTCTTTCTACCCCATATAACATAGGAAATGCAATTCAGAGCAGCATTACGATGGATAGCAAATAGCTGAACATTTTAAGACCAAGCAATACGGAAATGTACTTTTTTCTCCTTGTAGTGATCCAAACCACAGGCATGGTGCGATTTAACTTCTCAATGCATAAAGAATTTGCTTTACATCTACGATTTAAAGTTTTCACCAGACTTATTTCTAACTAAAACAATCAGCCAATCACTTAAGCTTATCTCAAATGAAAAAACACACAAACTTATGTATGCAAATTCATATTATTACCTTTAGAAGTAGGCAACTCCTTGCCCTCTTTGCTGTAGTACTCTCTTATCGACACCAGAGTTTTTCCCCTAAAGTCAGTAACAGTCACTCTTCTCTTATGCGACAACTACATTAAATTCCCAAAAAAAACATCAAGAATATATTTTGTATCAACCCAAAAAGGAACATCGAGATACATCAGCTTATCAGCAATAAAGCAACAGAAAACCACAAACATTTCACATCACATTATGATAAGCCCTAATAAGTACTCTAATGACTGAGTTCCAAGTACTAGGATTAATGCATCAGTTCCATCATGTCAGCCAATATAGATTTTCAAGTTCTTAAACTAGAGCTTCTTATATTTATCTTTCCTCTATTGACTATTAATCATTCATTTTTGTTTTTGTAAGAACAGAAATCCCCTCCCTCATCTTGCAAGTACAAGTAAGCAAAAACTCAGAAAGTTGATCACTTTCTCATCTTGCAGGGACTCCTAAGTGCTTAAAATTTAAAATTTTCATAAATCATAATCCAAATAGAAAATTGTTTTAAAAAATAAATCTTTCTTTAACATTTAATTTCTTAAGTGTTTAAAAAATGACAATCGAAACCAAGTACAAGGGCCTCCTGGATCATTCCGCCAAACAGATAATAACCAAAACTACAAGAGTAGAGAGCATTTCAGAAAGCAGAATTACAGCAGTTATGAGAACTCACTCGGCAAATGATGAGATCGCCTTCGTCATCGTACTCCTTATCACCGCTGCTTTTCACTTTGCCGTCCTCCTCTGCTTCTTCATCCTCCTCCTCCTCCTCCTTCACTTCATCAGCAGCATTTGCCTCACGTTTTGCTTGTTCTTCAGCAAGGAACTTCTCCACCACCTGCCGGACAAATTTCTTCCGGGTCGGTTCGGATAGGTCAAGACCTAGCTTTTCTGAAGCCATTCTTCGGATTTTTTGCTCCGAAACTTCTTCCAGGTTACAGGTTTTGAGGATATCGAGTACTGTTTCTTCGATTCTGATGGAAGTTTCAGAATCCATTTCGAAGAATGTTGTGGAATTTCAAAAGGTTTTTGCAGGGGCGGAATTTAGCTCAATTGGGAAAGTAGATGAAAAGACTCACTCTACTTAGGTTTTTGTGATTTTGCAGGGGTGGATTTATAGTAACATTTACATTTATTACATGCTTTTCATCTGGTTCATTTTCACTTGTGTATTATTAATTTGTTCGCACTCTCAAAAGAAAAATAAATTAAATGATAATTTTGAAAGTATCAAAATAATTAATATTATTGTCCAAAATAATCAAATCATAAATAACACTAGCTAAGCATGAGACTTTTGGATGGTATCAATGAATCAAATGGCAGCAACGATAGAATTTAAGATGGAGGACTAGTAATTCTCTAGATCTAGCAAAAAGGGAGAAACGAAAGATTACTACGAGAGAAAGAAGGTGACGAACTAATCGTCATATTCGACCTTGGAAAAAACATGTCTCATCAATGAATTAAAAAATGACTATAGTTAATAATAAGAATGAATTAGAATTTAAAAATTAAATGATAACTTTTCTTTTAATTTTTTAAGTTGAACAAGTAAGAATAAATATTTATATTTAGTATAATAGACCGTAAAAATGTATGAAGAGAGTACCAAATGCTCTAACATTCTAATTTTGTTGAGGAGAGTTCACTCTTTTTTCGAAATATTATCCAATAAATTGTTTAGATATAGAATTATTATAATTTTCCGAAATTTTGTGAACTCCATAACGAAATTTTCACTCTGTATCATTTTTAAAAAATTAAAAATTAATACCGCCTTTCAGGCAAAAACCCAGCATACATAAGTTTTTCCCCAAAAATTTAATATATAGATCCAAGTGTACTCATGTTGCAAAATTTAAACAACATACCTAGTATAGTCGACGGGTGGAGTCTTGACTAGTTGCAGACTAAGTAGTATAGTTGGAATTAAAACAATATAGTTCATCTTGATTACAATTGCTAACACAAATAACCATTTGGGACTTGAATAACTACACACAATACCAAGTTTTTATCACCAAAAAACCTATAGAGAACCAAGGAAACTGCAAGTTAGTAGCTTAAACTCCATGCCCAGCCAAACTACCTCCAATCTCTTGAAATTAACTTCCAACAGTTAGCTCTTCGATCTCTTCGTTCCATTCTTTTTTGTGCTGCAAAGTTTGATATAAGATGAAAAGCATAAGTTACAAGTTACTAGCTTTGAAAAAGTTCTCTCAAGTACTTGAGAGCTCATAACATGGTCGGTGAGGATTGATATAGCTGAGATTGAGGCGTAGTAATAGCAGTAGTTGCTGTCATTTTACTGTGAATGTTCCGCTAAATATTGGTTGGTAAGGACTAACATAGGAAAACAATGAAGGCAATATAGTGCATGAAATAGTCAATCAAGATCAGGGAGACAAAATGTACTAGAGCAACTAAGTTTTTATAATAATGAACTGGGATGAACTTGAATGGAGCGACATGGACATAGACGCTAACTTGCTTGGGATTAAGTAGTAGTTTTTGACGACACTTCCAAGGATAGTCTACACACACAAACCCAATCTCGTTTTCTTAGGGTTATGGTGGCACTATGTTTAAATTGACTTCCCCTCCCCTTCAACCTGCGTTTTTATGTCATTTAGGCTACGTTTAGACAATCAGTAGAATGGGCAAGACAAGAAAGGAACTCGCCCTTTGACACCAAGGGATAAAAGCTGATTGCTGGCGATGACTTGGTCAGTAGCAGAGTGTTTGATCCAAAAATTGTTTGCGGCTGCTTGTGTGAGATTTGGTGATGGTTTAGATCTTCTGGTATGATATGCCAGATTACAACAATAACAACATACCCAGTGAAATCCCACGGGTGGGTCTGGGAGGGTAGAGTGTATGCATAACCTTACCCCTACCTTGTGAAGGTAGAGAGGCTGTTTCAGAATGACCCTCGGCTAGAGTAACGACTATTTCCATTTTATCATTCCGCTATCCATCAGCAAGTATCTTGTACTAATAATTTCAAGTTAAACTACTCATTATATCAGCAGACAGTCGACAATTGCTAAGCACAAAGAGATGAAAAGAGCGGAAATAGACTAATTAGATCTATACCTTGATTGAACCTCAGCATCAGTTCCAACAGAACTAACTCTACCGCCTTTCCCAGAGACAACTTCATCCATGCTTTGTCCAAACCTTTTGTACCTACCACCAGAAGCAACAAAAGCAGGGCAAGGCCTGTAAGCCTTTATCGGCCACCAACCAAAACCTGGAACTGTTGCAATCCCTCCTTGTACCCGTCCTTCGCCATTACAACCACTTTCAATTTCCACTCTCCCACAACCCTTACATGCTCTGTGAACACATCAAATTCAATTCATTAACATTGCAGAATATGTTCGTTTACATCAGCAACCACTTGAACGAAATAGCGTAAAACAAAATCATAGTCAAGATATCTATATACAGACTACAGTTTCCCAAATTCAGCCCTCTGTAACTATTAAACTTGCCATGGAAAATTCACATTCTAATGTAGCAGAAACACATTCTACGGTTTGAAAGGAAGTACGATCTCTCAAGACTGAAACATCTAATCCAAACATATTTTTTCGATAACAAGGGATACCCGCAGCCTTTGGGTGTGCACAATGTAAAACCCCCGCTCCTATGCAATAGCTCACAAACCACACAGGAGAGGTAACCAATTTGTCTAACTTAAGGGAGTCTCATTAACTGTTAGTTCAATATTAAGCTTTTGAACCAAATAGTAGCACAAGTGAACTTGATAATTGAGAGAGAGGTCTGTTCTAAAGACGAAAATTAAACACCAAGTTTTGAACAGTATGTCACTGGTCCTCTGTAATTTATCGATTATCAAAAAGTTAGAGAGATAAAGGTCTGTTCTAAGACAAAAATTAATAAATAAAAAGTATCACATCTCTATCACACATTTCTAACACTTGTTAACATTCCAGATGCAAAGGCTTTAGCTATAGCTAGCTGCAAAATTCCTCAAAAGGGGATAATTTTCAAGAAATAAATTTTGCAAAGCAGAAAAATTGAGCATACCCGGGAGGTAAAATTGAACTAGATTCTTCGTTTATCGAAGCTGAAAGAACATCGTCACTAGACCCATTTTCTTTTTCTTCTTCTTCAACAAGTGGAGTTGAAGAAGTTGAAGAAGAACAGAGAAAGGGTAATGTAGGCCACTTATTGTTAGTGAAAGAAACTTGTTTGGGTGATAAAATTTGCAACTTTTGGGATGGTAGTGTTGGGACGGAGAGAAAGATGGAGCTGCTACCGCCGGTGGCCATGGTGGTGGCGGTGATCATCTTCTCAGCCACTCTGCTCCGCTGTGCTCAGTCCCCGGAACCTTATGGCTGGTGATAATGTTTGTTATTGGACATCATTTTGACACCAAGGAAAAGGGAAAACAAGAAAAATAAAAAATAAATGATTTCTTTTTATTTTGAAAAAAGGAAATAATAATAGACCTATGGAATATATTTTTTATTTTCAGTAAACAACTATATTATATTAGTTCGAAAAGATAACATTTGTACCACGTTATTTGCTACTACGCAAGCAAAGTATGGTTAAATTTTGTATTTAGGTAAAGATTGAAGAAAACATGTAGTTTTTGTTTTGTTACTCCTTTGGGGTCGTTAACCCCTCTCCCACCACCGTAAAAATACTTCGAAGATGAACCTGTTCTGATGCATTAGTCAAGAACTCTTGATGGTAGGATTACGCGTTGCTTTTGATACAAGACAGACCAAAAGAAGGAATTCCATCTCCATCTCCATGACCATGAAAACATTTTCACTTTGTCAAACTGTGCATGTGTATTGCCAAGAAAGTTAGCAAAGCCAAAAATTCAAGGCAAGAAACCGGTGATATCTAACCATCAACGATGGAAAAAGTAAGAAAAAAGGAACCAGGAACTACATAAAATAATTTTATGGAGATTCCCGGGGAAGTCAATTCTACTATAAACGATCGCTATACCACTTTCCAATTTCAAAAGAATAATCAATCTTCTTCACAGTTTGCCTTCTTTAATCCTATCCCTGCACAGCTTGTTGCCCAGCACCTCCATGAATGAGCATCACTGAGCAGTGATGATGGACCATGTACCATCTCCCATTATGGAGTTCAAACACATTCGTCACGTTACCTGATCCCATATTAAGATAAGCTTTCATAGTCACCCAAGCCAAATCTGTCATTACTCTTGCCTTCACGTCTCTAATTTCAAAATCAACATTCTGCTCCCAGTTAAAAGCCAGTTGCCAGCTGCCAATGACTGCATTGTGACTGCATTGGCATATACGTTTTAGAATCAACTCAACATGTGCTGAACGATATAAAGACGTAGAAATGAAATATGTCACACTAAAACATACTAGTCAGTAATTGCATTATAACTGCATTGGCAAATAAATTCTAGAACCAACTAAAAAGACATGTTGGACGATATAAGGACATGGAAAGTATACATGTCACACAAAAACATTCAATCACTCTAGTGAACTTGCATTAGGGAGAGCTGCCAATACTTGAAGACTTTGCAATTGCTATGATGACGGTAGCATCTTAGTAGAACAAACCAATATCAAATATGGAGGTATGGGACTTAGAACAAGCTTATTAGAGGAAAAAGAGAACCAGAAAGGCATCAGGCAAATATATTTTCTAATACCCTCCCTTATGTCTAATCCAATTGTAGAGTTAGATGTGTGCTTGGACAGTTCTTTTTCACCTTTTCTTCTTATTCTTTTTAGGAAATTGAAGTAGCTTGACAAGATGAAGAATGGGCCTCAAAAGTAGGTTAACTAATGGGGGGAAGAGTGTGCTTGGGAATGAACGAGAAGGCTCAACACGCAAAGACAGGCTAAAACAAAGTTAATGGT
Organism: Solanum acaule; assembly: GCA_036250505.1. Lineage (NCBI taxonomy): Eukaryota > Viridiplantae > Streptophyta > Magnoliopsida > Solanales > Solanaceae > Solanum > Solanum acaule. The sequence goes on along the minus strand of JAJOOR010085512.1, from coordinate 11,695 downwards.
ACGAGGACTAAATTGTGGGAAAGAAGCCCAAATACAAGTAAAGAAAAATTGTGGTATCAGGCTCACTAAGTTTGACTCAAATTACCATGTGCAAGAATCCAAGCATCTATCCAAGACCTTAATGATATGAATAGAGTAACCCAAAGACCTTAATGATATAAACATTTGGAAACCCTCACACCAACAACATAGATAGAAGCTACACACAACAAATATGAAAACAGAATAATGCAATAAATTTGAACCTAATTGCAGCGCATTTATACCCTAGGAGGAGGGGTTTGTTCTCTTCTCTTTCAAATGTATAAAAGTAGATTTTTCGATAAGATATGTAAAAGTAGATTTCCAGCCAAGCTAAACCAGCAAGAACTCAACCTTTTTGCAAATAAAAAAGAAAACGACCATACAAAAACCTCCTAAAAGTGGACAACAAAAGACATACAATGCCCAGAGAACCAAAGTCAAGAGACTTGGTTGTTCCAGGAGGGAGCATCACAAGTTTGTCATATGAAAATATTATAGAAATTTTAATCACAAAAAAGAAAAGAAAAAGAGAGGTTGAGAGGGAGAACAAGACGACAGACATGCAAGGTGCAAAGATATAGAAGTAGAAAAGCTCAAAAGATGACCCCCCCATGGAGGATGGAAAAACTCATACCCCGTAAAGTACTCTCCAGAGGCATGAAAACACTTCACGTAATCTGCATTGAGCCAAAAACGTTCCATAGCTGGAACTGATCTCTCTCTAATAATATTAAAAAAATCAGTATTGACATTCATAATGGCTCTTGTAGCTGCATAGTAAGCCTTCCATCCATTAATTGGAGACAGAGAATCCTGCTCCAATGTGAAATCCTAAGAGATGAGGAGAAAACAAAAGGCAATCACTACACTGACATTTCCAGTCATGTATTGGTTAAACAATAAATTTGCAACATCCAAAATGCATGTAGAACAAGAAAGTATATGGTCCATAAAGAAAAGTAAGAGGGATTGTTGCACTTTTTATTTTTCCTATAGATGGAAAAGTATTGGGGTTCAGAATCGTTGATCTAAAATAACAGATCATTAGCTGATAGACATACTTGTCTGATACAGAAAGGGCATTCTACAAGGTATGTCATTCTCTACAAATCTTGTTTCTCAGTTACTTTAATGTGGTAAACTCTTTTCAGCTTCTGTTTCTTTCCTCCCAGTTTCCAAGCAAATCAAAATCAATTAAAAAATGATGTAGCTAACAGAAGTAAAACAATTCTCATATTTCTTTTCAATTGTGGTGTTGTTGTTCTTCTTGACTAGCACACACCTTGACTAATCTTGCCAAGGTATCCCACAAGCTAAGGTTCGCAATGTAATCCTGCTCACCGAGGCTGGAGCAGATAGGCTGGGACTCTGACTTAGAATTTCCAAGTTGATACTCTCATGTCCACACCACTACGCCACCCCCAAGGAGAATTTCCGTCTTATTCTATGTGGCCAAATATCACTATAAATGTGTGCATATTCTAGCATCACAAGGCCATATGGTTCAATTAATGTCCAAAATGAGGAAGTAGAAACACTTAAGAATTAATGTTCACTTTCGTCAAAGGGAAAGCTCTACAACATCTTTATCAAAAAGGTTGAGCTCTATCACATATTTTATACATGTGTAACACAAAGAAACGCTGGAGTTTACTGTCCCTGTATACCCTTCACTTGCAGTTAACATTGAGTATTGAATGTTGAGCTCTTTGTATACTTATTGAATATGCTTCCCTTATATTGATTGTCAATGTGCAGTGTCCACTTGTTAAGCATTCTTTGGAGTGACTCTACTGTACTTCGTATATACCACGGAATCTCCCCAACCAACTCTAGTGATTGGTTACCATGAAATTCCCCTCTTTGGAGTTTGGTGCATCTGATTTTTTTAAAATTTCTACATTGTAGGTATACCATATAAAAGAGGAGTGTTCAATTTGGGGTAGATGGTATACCAGAGGGTATGCACCTCGAATTCTAAGCATACAAAATGCTTGTAGGAAGAACTGACTAATATGTGATGCATGAAATAAGCGTTACATCCTTAATTTGGCATAACTATTTAGCAATTCTAACACTTGGAGTGCTGACACAGAAACTTCAGAGTAATAACTTTAAGCAGTTTTTAACTTCAAAATTCCATATTGTTGGGAAGGAGAAAGTAAAACATTTAGCCCATAATAGAAGACAATGATGGGTGAATCATAGCTTCAGTGTTCTTGAGACAACAAGAAGGACTAAACAGATGATACCTATTGATCCTATACTAAGCTACTTTTTTCATTTAAAATAATAATAATTATAGCAATAATAGGAGGTGCACTAATCTCAAAAATCTTTTGACGCATCCTATGAGAATAAAAAGAAGTAAAGGAAAGAGTACCATAAAAGCTGATTATTCATCTATAAGTAAAAGGAAACATTTCCAATATTGGAAATTAGAAGGAAACAGGATGATAGAGCTTCCTAAATGTCTAAAACTTAATGCCCTTCCTCCTAGGAGAAGTTTAAACCCAATCCTCACAACCACATTCCCATATACCCTTAAATGTGCACACAAATACATGAAAGCACCTGAAGGAAGACAGCTAAGAGACTATTTGACAACAGCTTTCAGATAACCTAATGAGCACCTATCTAAGATAGTATATCTCACTCATCATTTTACAAAAGCATCAATTAGAGTGTAGATTTTCCTAATCCCAGATAACAACACGAAATGAGACAGAAAAATATAAGAATAATTTTTTCTCAAACCATCCCCACAAATTATTTCTTAGAATGTGCACGATACTACTCTCTTTGGCTTGGATGAAGACGGCTAAAAACTTACTATCTACATAGTCATAGAGTCAAAGAAACGTCAAAATCATCAGTTTAAACTCAGTTCAGTGAATATTTTTCAATTAAAGTAGCGGAATTTAAATTCTTCCCAAATAGTCCATTTATAGTGGATTTTTAAAAATTAAAGTAGCTGAATTTTAACTCTCTTGCTCTTAAAGATTGAAAATGGCATCCCACAATCAAAACGAAAACCCAGCTTGGATGTATGTACAAAATGTTAGCGATATATAATGCTTTTTTTGGTAACAAGATCTCAAAAAGGGAGATTTATCGTCATAAACATCGTCTCGTGGTGTTAATCCAAACATTTTACCTCTTGTCCAAGTTTCCCAGCTCATGTGAAAGAAGAATTGCAAAAGTTTATAGACAGAAAATTGAGTTGAAGACTCAAATGCAATAGGATGTTGATCTGCTAATGTTTTAGTGTTGATTTTGCTTGTACTATGGAGGATTTTGTGAAATGTGCTTTTTAGTTTTAAAATTAAACATTTGCTTATACAAATTGTCTCTGTCAAGGTTTATTTTTGTCTTTTTCTAAAAATTGTGCTTCACGCGCTTCTTGTCACCTTTTTTTTTTTTTTGATGAAGTGGTTGTATTTAAATTTTAAAAGCATCAAGAAGTTATAAAGTACACACACTTCTTTCTTACGCTCTCAAAACAATGTACTAACCTCTGCACAAAACATGCTTCATTGAACTAATCCAAAGCAGTCCAGATACCCGTTTAAACATAGTTGGTAATAATGATGCTCTTTAACAAACAATTAAGAGTGTCCTTCAATTATCCTCCAGCATGCTATCAAATTAATTCTGCACTTCTCCAATTTGGGATGTCCCACAAATTTTGAAACAATTCTATTTCTAAAACTCAAAACTTCCAAGTACTCATATTTATTGAACTGTTCAAATATTAGGATTGATGAGATTTTCACGAGGAAAAGACAAGATTGTCCCTTAAAGTATGAGCATAGGAGTATCTTTGTCCCTTATCTATACTACTAGTGGATATAAAACATCCCTTAACTTTGTAGAAGTGGTGAGTTTTGGTCTCCCTCTAAACAGAGTTACTAAAACTAGCGGAAAACGGGTTGTACGGTTTTTGTGCTGCTTGCTGTTTTTTCGTGATATTGATTACGAGTGGCAATGTGGAAGACGTAAATGGGAATTTGATTATGAGAAGAGAGAATGGTATCTTTTTGTTCTTAAAAATTTCAAGAATGATATTATGCCTAATGTTCAAAGGATAGTTTCTGAAATAGATTTTTCTTCTTCTTCCGGGAATTTTGTGAGGAAATGGTGGAAGAGGAGATACCTGTAAGTGTGGAGTTCTAAATTATTTACTTTTTTAACCCTTTTATGTTTTATGTTTTTCTTCATTTATAATTGCGAAAGATATGGGGAAAAAATTAGAGGTTAAATCTTTAATCTCCGAGAATTAGTTTGACATTTATGTAATCCAATTTCCAAAGAGATGTGAGCTGTCATCTATGTGTTTTACTTGTTTTTGAGTTAAATGAATGAAGGATGGAACCTTTCGTTAGAATCTCAAATTTGTTATGTATTTTGACCTTTTATTTTTTATTTTTTTGATTTGCACCGGGTGTCCGAGTCTCTTTGAGCCCCGACTAATCCCGGGGGTGCACAGGCCCTCGGCAAGGAGTTTCCCGCAAGTGCACCACGGTTAATTCAGGTTTTACCCAGTCCGATGGCCCTCAGAAATTGTTTGCACCCAGTGGGTTTCGAACTTGAGACCTTGAAAGGGAGCAAACCCCAAGGCTCAAGTCAATTGCCAGCAGGCCAACCCCTGAGGGTTTATTTTGACCTTTTATATTTAATGAATTTTCTGAAAGGAGAGTTTTGGTAGCAGTAATTCCTCACTATGGACTGCAAACACAAAACGGTCCTCTTCTCTTTCATCCGTGGTTCTTTAGTTTACTTTAATCATTGCCATTGTAGACTTTAGGAATTGCCGTTGTAGACTATAGGCTTTGCCGTTGTAGACTTTAGGCTTTTTCCGTTAGTTTTCGTAACTCTGTTGAGAGATGGATCAAAGCTGTCCACTTTTACAAAGATAAGGGATGTTTTATATTTAGTAGTATACATAAACAACAAAGATACTCCTATATCCATACTCAAAGGACCATCTAAGTCTTTCCCTCAGATTTTTACTCTATCAAGCTAGCTATTCAACTATCATTTGGTATTTATCGATTGTTAACTGTCGTTTTAATTATTCTCTTCCACTATCACTGATACAACACTAGTATATAATCTAAATTTAACATTTTAAGCATATCCAGTCAAATACAATTGATATGTTATATGGAATGCAGATAGCACTAATAATTGAAAAAAACTACATCTTCATGTAACTTTCAGAGGCACACCTTATGATAGAGAGCTTTCCATGCATTATCATCATTTGCAGCCTTCCTCATAAGCGAATTTGTCATCGAAAGCCTACAAAGACTCGGATAATCCAAATAGCTCAACGCGTGCGTCGTGATTTCAGGAACAAGCTGCTCCATCATCGACGCCCCTGTCAGTTTCTCCGCAGCCACTGTCACAGGCACTTTCTCAACCATTTCTCCCTCAACACCACCAAAAACACTACTACTACTACTCCCTCCGTTCAAAACCGAAGTCTTTTCAAAACGTCCTCCTCCACAACTACCACGCGAACACGCACAGTTACAGGAATCCTCTCCGCAGTTCTTCCGCACCGATTTTGATCGATGAGTCAAAAAAGCGGCAGCGACGGCGAAAAAGCAACAGATAAACGTGACGGCGCCGGAGAAAAAACTAATATCCATTCATAAGTCATGAAAAATTCGTCGTCGACGTTCATGAAAGGTCGATTAGGGTTTCTGAGAATTCAATTTTGAAACCCTATTTGTATTACTGAGTTCAAAAAATGGAGAGTGAGGAGAAGGGAAATTTGGTTAACTGTCAAGGAAAAAAGTCTTAAATTAAGGGGTCAAAGTGAAAATATACAAAAAATAGTAGGGGTTGATTTGTAAACTGTTAACATGTTTTTAATTAAATAAAATGTCAATTTGATCATTTAATCCATATTTATATCGTATAAAAGTTTGTACTCAGAATAAATTTAGATATACGGGCATTTGAAGTTTCATATTATTGAAATTTAGATACGTAAGTTAAAGGTAAGTTACATTTTGCTTTAAGTTCAGACATTTTTGTTGAAACCACGTGTTTGAGTTAATATTTTAAAATCGAGATTGAATGATGTCAAGCCGACGATTGTTACAAGCATACTTGGCAGGCTAAGTAATCAACTTGGATTGAGAGGAGTTGGTTCAACGAAATTTGAGTAATATGATAATGTATTGAGTTGTTAAAACAAATTTGAGTTATTATAAAAGTTATAATTGAATTAATTTCACTGATTAAAAGTTTGTGAAAATTGTATAAAACAATGTTATTAATGAAAAAGATGTTCAATGCGATTAAAATAGTATAAAATAGTTTTTTGTCACGTAAAAAATGAACATTCTAAATCCTAGAGAGTATCAAAAGACCTAAAAAAAATGAGTATATATTTCCAATGCCTTGTTGTTAAGTATTAACGACAACTAAGTCGCCTCGATAGGTTGTCACTGGAAGTATTTGTATTGTCACAATTAATCAAGGAACGGAGAGCTCGACCATTGCACTTTAATTGTGTGTGTCACCTCTCCATAATTGAGATGCATATTTGTTATTTTCAAGAACAATTAATATTAATAATAAAAATCTTAAAATAACAAATAAATTGAGAAAATTATTTCAAATTATTTTTAAGTTGAAAGGGCATAAAAAAGAAAACTTGTGTATGGGAGAGAAATAGAAATGAAATGTGAAGGTGAAGCCTCAGTCTCCTTCAATAAAATTTAATTGCCAACAGAAATAATGATTGAAATCCTATTGAGGATTCCGGTGAAATCCCTCTTGAAAGGTGTGTTTGTAAATCTTGACTTTCTTTAATCTCTAGCTGTGAATTTATCAAGATCCATCTCAGTTCATCAATTAATAACGAAAACACCAACATATGTTTTTTTTTGGAGGAGCTCGATATTGGAGAAGGGTGGATCTTTAAAGAATTTCATCTTACATCTTTATTTTATGACTTTGTTACCCACGCTTTTGGTCCTTTCAATGGTTTGGTTCTTTCCAATGATGAAATTGATGTTTCCCATCAGTTTCACATATGGTTTTGGGTTTGATGAGCTATATGATGATTATAAAGTAGTGGGTATTTTTTTGTAATTATATTATTGGCGATTCAGATGATGTTGATGTCAAAGGCTATAGTCTAAAGATCGATTCTTGGACTAGTGTTGATTATTGTTGGGAGACATTCTTTATCAAAAACATTGTTGATAATTATGGGATAAGATGGACACATCATTTCTTTTGATTTAGCTAATGAAAAATGGGATAAGATGGAGAAGCCTCCATATGCAATAGGAGAGATTGAACTGTCTCGAAACGTTGGGAAGTGAACTTTGTGTCTTTTGTGATTACCATGAAACTCATTTGGGTGTTTGGATTATGAAGGAGTATGGGTTAAAGAATCTTGGATAAAGTCGTTAACCATCAAGTATCCAAATGACCCAAGTGGCTTGCATCCACTCCTTTTCATGTCAAATAAAGGTGAAATAGTGTTCTTGATTCAATCAAGATTCATGATATATGATTCAAAAGATGACGATATCCAAATTTTACTAACCATGAAGGCAATCTTGACGTGGAAATCTACATTGAAAGCTTAGTTTTTCCTTTTCTCAACTGATGGGATAGAGAATAATCCAGCAAAAGAAAGGCGGAAAAAGCTTAGATCAAAACAATCGAGTAACAAATAAATTGTAAAAGTACGTTTTAAAAAAAAATCAAATTTGAGATTGGAGCTCTTTTATTCAATCAAAAAGAACCAAAGTACATGTTCGCTTGGCCCAACTTTAAAATGGAAAGTTAGCCCATATATGACTAACATCTTTCTATTTCTAACCCTATTTCCAACTCTTTCCTTAACTTTTGTTTCCAAAATCTCTTCTTTCATGTTTCTAGCTGCGCTGCCTTCTTGCTTCTTCCTTTCATGAATCTTCAGTTTCTTCGCTGCCTCCTTTGGACCATCAGTGTTCGATCATGGTTGTGTGTCACTACTCATCTTCCACAGCTTCAAAAGGTACTGCACATATTTATTTTCCTCCTCCTTTGAGTGTCTAATCTCTCCTTTTTTTATAGGTGTGTGTACCGGTTCAAAGTTCCAGTTGGTCTCTAAGAGGAGCTTAGACAAGTGCTTCAACTTCCATGTCTCAGGTATACCTCATTCCCTCTTTCTGCCTTAGTCATGATCTTGTATCTTATGATATCTAGATCTCACATCGTTGTTAGTGGTGGAGCCAAATATGTTGCTCTCGAGCTTCCTCTCTTTGACACTGGAAGGTGTGTTTTGGACTCCAGTCTGATTGATTTTAGCTGGTGTCCCTTTTTGTAAACTCATAGCCAAGACTAGGTAGATCTTTATATCTCGCCGATTTAACGCCCTGGTAGTGGCAAAAACTTGAAATGTAAATATAAACTTGGCAAGGCTTCCCACTTCTTGATTAGTGTATATGTCGTCCATGCTGGCTATTTATATCTGTTATCTTTCTTGTCTTTGATTCTCAAATTTATGATTTGTGTTTTATCCATGTTTAGAATTCTTCTGCACTTTGCTGGTAGTTGCTCAAATTGCCTGTATTCATGTATCTACAACTTATTGTATGCACTATTAGCAATAGCATCTGTTAGTTGATTTTCTTCTATATATACATGTTGAACTTTGCAACTGTGTTGTTCCACTATTTGTCTTACTTCTTCCATTATGTCTAGCATCTCCAAAGGTATTTTCCATTCCCTAAGTACCACTTTCATGATACCTAGTGAATCTTTTTCTATAATGACCTTCCTGAACTTGTTTTTTATACATAAACTTAGCCCTCTCAGAACTGTTGTCGCCTCCGCCATGTTATTTGTGGAAATTCCTATCTCCTGAGCTTCTGCAAAGACCAATTCTCCCCTTTCATCTCTTACACAAAAGGCATAAGTGCTGACTCCTAGGTTTCCTCCTGAAGACCCATATGTGTTGCACTTAAACCAACTTGCTTCTGGCATCTTCCAGGTCACACTTTCATGAAACAGTTTAGGTTTGTAATCTGTGAAATATATAACCACTTCCTCCTAGGTAGCTGAAAATTGGATCCAAGGGTTGGTTTGTTTTATGAACTGGTTTATTGTGTTTTGACATTGTTGAACCAGTTTGAAAAAACTCACCTCCCTTTCATGTCTCCTAGCAATTCTTTGCTTCCATAATTCCCACATAAAAATCGCTAGTACTATCTTGAAGATCTTTTGTATTTTGGTAGTACTCTTGACCTTCCACCATGAGTTTATAAGTTGTTGTAGATGCACTCCATTTAGTTCAATACTTGCACATGAAGCAAACTTCTTCCATAGCTTTTGGGCTATGGGAGATGTTAGAAATACATGTTCCATCGATTCCTGTTCATACTTTTCATAACAATGACATCTCGAGGCAATATGTATCTTCATTCTCTTTAGATTATCATTTGTGGAAATTCTCTTCCTCCACACCCTCCAAAGAAAAAAAAAACTGATTTTGAGAGGTAAACCCTTTATCCACACATTCGACAACCATTCTTTTTCCTCTCTCATTTTCCTCATCATCCTGAATGTTGATTGGACTGTGAATTCCCCATTTGTATTGCCCATCCACCTAGGGCAGTCTGCTTCGTAACCAATCTCTAGTTTGATACTCTCAATAATGTAATTAGTCATGTCTTAAGAGATAATACTCTGAAGTTTCTCTTTATGCCAACCATTATTGTCAATGAAATCTCTTACCTCCAAGTCTGATCTTTCTATGCCTCCATCCTCAATAAAGTATAAAGCTCCTTGTTGTGTCCAGTTGTCATACCAAAAACTACACTTTCCTGCTCTTATTTTCCACCAAATTTCATGCTCCACCTCTCCCCTAATCTGAATCAACATTTTCCATACATGTGACGCTCCACTTCCTTTGTTCATGACTGGATGATCTTTTTTGCAATACTTGTTCCACATATAAGTTCCCTACAATGAGTTGGTTGCAACTCTAAATTTCCACCACAACTTAGCAAACAAAGCCTTAGCAACATCATGAAGAGATCTAAATGCTACTCCACCTTCCTTATGGGGGTAACACATGTCATCCCAAGCCACCCAATGTTTACCCTTCAAACCTCCTATTTTCCCCCAAAATAACTTTGCAAAGATTTGGTGACTCTTATTTATGATACCCTTGGGAGGGTTTATTGCTGATAGCAAGTGAACATGCATAGATTGTGTTTTATTTAAAACGGAGAAAAATGACGGATTTTAAGAGTCGCCACTTAATTTTTAAAGAAAAATCAAGAAAACTATTTTTTCAAAAGATTTAAAAATAGAAAATCTAATGAAAATATTTAAAGGGTTCTGGGTTCATATTAACATTTCAGGAAGGGTTTGAAAGCACCCGAAACATCTGCTACCATGAGGTTATCCGGTAATTAACTATTCGGCTAATTGATTTTGAAATAAAAGCAAGCACATTTAAACTAATTGAGAAGTAAACAATTTAAAATCTTAAAAGATCTTAAAGGGGAAAGGGGGATATTGAAAATATTATTTAAGTACTAGATGTTTTAAAGTCAAGTAAATAAAACATGCTTGTTGATTTTAATAGATATGGTTGGTTCATCTTTTGGGGAATTGAATTAAGGAACCTTAAAATTAATTTAGCAAATAAAACACACAATAACAAATCTATATAATAATATAAAGCTGAATGATAGGGCTGCTGATGTGGCATGCTTCTAAAGCCAGGAATCATATTTATTTATTTTTGATATTTTTTTTATTTATCACTTATTTTGTAATTAAATAAAAAATAATATTATACATTAAATATTTTACAATAAATATTGCTGAAAATCAATGTTATTCATATCTTTTAAAACCTTTCTCAATTCCTTCTTTTACGTTGGTTTTTTTCTCCCCTCAATCTCACAATTAATGCCATTCATATCTTTTCCTTAAATTTCTCCATTTCTTTCCTATTTTACTTATTTAATCCATTCCAAGTAAGTTAAAAATCTTACTACTTTTTCCTTCCTAATCTATCTATATATATAATAAAGCTGGATGTATGGGAGGTGATGTGACATGTCTCTAAAGTCAAGAATGACATTTATCTTTTTTCTCAAATTTTTGACATTTTTCTTCATTTTCTAATTTATTTAAAAAACCTATAAATTATTTTTGAATTACATTAATTTAGAAATCCCAAAAGTCATTATCATTAATTTAATGATTCTTTTATTTTCTAATTAAACCAAATAAATAATGCAGTTTACCTTCTTTATCCGTTTTGCTCATTTAGGTCATCAATAATTTTAATATCTAATTAAATTGAGCAATTAATATATTCAATGTCTATATTCCTGTATGTTCTTCCATATTCCTTAATTCTCTTTATATTTTCAATTTATTTGTCATTGTGATCATGTGATGTCTATGTTTCTCTATGTTTTTTTTTATTCATTTTATATTGTCAATTTATATGTCACTATGAAGCTTCATTTTTTTGTAGGTTATTTGGTTATGCCTAAAGGCTAAAGGTCTCATTTCACAGTATCTGGTAAGTTGTTTAAATGTATTATTTTAGTTTTTTTTTTTTGCAATTATTTTGTACTAAATTGGGTAGGATTATGTATTATCAGATAGAGAATTCAAAAGAATAATA
>JAJOOR010085511.1:0-30800 GCA_036250505.1 Solanum acaule | reverse complement strand
TTAGATTTCTTCCATAAATCTATACATTGTTACTTGGATCTTTTCAAGGCCTTAGAACATCTAATCCTTGGAAATTCGTGGATCTTTCCTTCGAATTTCCCATATCTTTAGTTAGTTTTTTTTGTTTCTTTTCTTTGTGCTTCCGCATTCTAATATTCAATTCTCTATTTGTGATCTCCCTTAACCTTGCTGTTATCACGATGCCCTAAAGGCCCGAGAGAATCAACATGTAACCTGTGCTTACTATGCATATAACTATGACAATTTTAAAGTTGTGACAAGTTCACATGGGACAGACCCCGCCTTACCCTTAACTATGATACAATACCAAAATGAATCTACCAAGCACTCAGTAAAGCTTCGAATCAACCTGGAGCTTACCAAAAGTAGTTGAGTGTCGTATTCTCCGATTGAGGAGGTCTACTAGCTGGAGTACCTATGCCTGCAACATGAAATGCAGCGTCTCCCGTGAGGGACGTCAATACGAAAAAATGTACTGAATATGTAAGGCAATAACATATATAAAATAAGAGTTCGAATGAAACCAAGTATCAATATATGTGTGCATAAATCAGAACAGAAGAATACCTTTGTTAACTCTTGTGGGATCATGTATGTTACATTCTTGTCTTTACTCTTGTGGGATCAGAAGAATACCACTGTTTGAGTTCAAGGAAATTGCAAACATCACACATCTTTCTAAAACCAACCCCACCTTTTTCACAAGGATTACATAAAGTTTCCCAAGATGCCCAATGGTATCTTTTCTTCCCATTTTTCATGCCCCAATAGAAATTCGCAGTCAACTTTTCAATCTCATTCAGGACAGTAGAAAAGGGAGAAACTGAACTAAGAAGGTGAATAGGGAGAGATTGGAGAACATGCTTAATAAGAGTAGCTTTACCACCATAACTAAGCATTGTTGTTTGCCAACCAGATATCCTGCCCACCACTTTAGAGATAATGCCAGAGAAGTGTGAGATCCTCTGCCTGCCAATGTAAAGCGGACAACCAAGATAAGTAATCGGTGAATCTTTCTAAGCAAACCCCGTGATCACGTTTATGAGGGCAATGGTAGGGGGATGAGCATTGGGGAGACCATAAAGTGACTTTTGTTCCTATTGATAAGCTGACCGGAGCAATTTTCATAATCAGTAAGAGTCTGCATTATCAACTCAATAGATCGTCTGCCGCCTGAGGTAAAAATAATAACATCATCTGCAAAACTGAGGTGGTTAACCTATGGACCTCTGTTTTCCATGTAGAAACCACGAAAGAATTGGTTATTGTTAAGGTTGTTCAACAATCTGGACAGAATCTCTGCTCCTAAAATAAACAGGGCAGGTGCGAGCGGATCACCCTGTTTTAAGCCTCTAGGGGAGTGGAAGAAGCCATGTCTAACTCCATTCACAATCACAAAATACCAGTTTTCCACCATAGTCCTCCAAATCATATCGATAATAACCTCACAGAAGCCCATTCTCTGAAGAACAAGGCAAGTAAATACCCAAGAAACTCTGTCATAAGCTTTGGCCATGTCGAGTTTTATAACCACATTTTCTCCTAGATTCTTTTGATTAATTCCACGGATAATTTCTTGAGCAAGCATGATATTCTCTGAAATACTCCACCCTCTAATGAAACCGGATTGGTTAGTAGAAATGAGACCAGGAAGGATAGGAGCAAGTCGGAGTCAAATAATCTTTGAAATAATCTTGTTAGTGAAATTGCTCAAACTGATCGGTCTAAACTCAGAAAGGTGGTTTGGGAACTCCACCTTAGGAATCAAGACAAGGCATGCATGAGCAAAGTATTTCGGGAGGGAAGAACCACAAAAGAAAGCACGAACCATGGCAAGGAGATCCAATTTAATACTGTCCCAGCAAGCTTGAAAAACTTTCCTGTTTATACCATATGGCCTTGCTGCTGAGTTTGGATTCATAGAGAACACCACATTTTAAGCTCCTCCAAGTCCGGCATAATAGTCAAGTTATCATTTTGCTCATCCATGACAAGTGCAGGAATACAAGCCAAAAGGTCCTCCTTAACATAGTGATTCTGCTCCGTAAATAGCTCTTGAAAATGATCACAAGCAACCTTATCAATACTGTCATCACCCTGAATCCAATTGCCATTGTCATCTCTAACTTTGTGAATAAACAACTTTCTCCTTCGTCCCCTCATAAGAGCATGGAAGTAATTGGTGTTGGCGTCTCCTTCTTTGAACCACTGCAACTGAGCCTTTTGCTTCAAGATAGACTCTTCAAGCTTTAGGAATCTGATGTATTCTGCATTAAGAGAATGCGAAGAAGATCTATCCTGGTCACTCTTGGTTTGGATGTATTTTTCCTCTGCAAGCCTAACAACTTCTTCAAAATCTTTAACCTGAGCAAAAATATCCCCAAACTCTATTTTAGACCAATTGCTAAGTGTAGAACTAACCCGCTTCAATTTCTAGTGAAACCCCACATTGGATGGCCCTGAATATCTTAGTCCCAACAAAGTCTCACCGTATCCATGAAATTCTGATTATCAACACAACAATGAAGAAATTTGAAATATTTTGTTGAACTATATTGTCGATCAGTCATCTCCAAGAGTAGGGAGCAATGATCTGAACCCACAAATGGCGAGTGAGTCACTGTAGTGAGAGGCATTCGACTGAGCCAATTGTCATTTATCATAGCTTTGTCAAGCCTTTTCCAAACCACATCATCCGGACCTCTCCCATTGGACCAAGTAAAAGAGGAACCATGGTATCCCAGGTCAATCAACCCACACTGCTCAATCATGTGAAGAAACTCATAGCTCTTACTCATTCTATATGAAACACCACCAAGCTTCTCCTCCGGAGTAGTGATAACATTGAAGTCTCCAACTGTACACCACAGACTAGTAGTAGTTGATCTATGCCTGAGGGTATTCCAAAGAGGAGCTCAGAGGTTGTATCAGCATTTAGCATAAATAAAGGATACAATGAAAATCTCCGCACACTCCACATGTCTAAACTAACAAGTCATCTATTGGTCATCCGACCTAAGGACACAATCAATATCATTCTTCCAAAAAACCCAGATTTTTCCATTATCATTACAGATAGATTTGTGCATAGTCAAGTAGTTTGTGAAGAGCTGAATATGAGTGTTGTCAGAAAAAGTCTCAAGAATGGCAATAACTGAAAGTTTATGAATTTGTTTAAGAGTTTAAGTCTCTCCAAAGCACCAAGGGTCCTGATGCCCCTTGCATTCAAATGAGTGTACTAATCATAAGGAAGTTTGAGTTTCCTCATCTGTCTGGTCCTGGTTGCTGGGGGGCCAGTCCCAGAACCTAGTGAAAGCAGAATAATTCCCTTAGGTGAGAGTCCTTGCTCATCCGCAACCTTTTGCATTTGAAGAGAAGAACCAAATGTCTCAATGAGCTGACGGGGATGTGCATCATCTGTGAGTTCTGGAGAATCATTTTATTCTTCAGAAATATCATCGTTTTCATCTTTCGATACAACTTGCCTATAGTCATCTTCCAAAATATTATCAGAGGTGTTCAGATAACACACCTCAATAATAGTATCTGGAGGTTCTGCATCAGTAGGAATAGTCTGATCCTTTTTCACTATCAACCTATGAATCTGAGTCAGGAAGCACTAACTGAAGAGGAGTGATATCTATAGGACTCTTAGGATGTTCATAAATAAAATGACAAGCCTCTTCTGTAGCATATTGATCATCTGGGAGCCGAGTACTTTGATTATTTGAGACCCGAATACCATTCTGATCAACTTTCATAATATCTGTAGAGTTCTGATCATTTGGAACCTGAGTATCTTGATCACTAGTTTCTCCATGTCCAACATTTTTTGGCGAATCCTTAGCATAGAAACTAGCAATCTGCTGATCATGAAGTTCTGCTTTCTTATTTTGAGCCGCTTTTCTCTTTTGATCATTTGGCTTTGCTTTCCCTTTAGGACTGGTAGCAAGATTCTGGGGATGACTCTTATGGGTGGGGCTAGTAACTTTGGTTGTAACCCGGTGGGAAGGAACACTATTAGGCTTTATGGGCTTCTCCCGACAACCATCCAAACCTCCAATAACATCCTCTTGACCATCATTCTCACCTCATTCAACCAACAAATCTTAATTGGCAGCACAAATAATAGGGTTGCCATGGGGAGTGGGAGCGGCAGCACGCACAATGGGGTAGCCATGGGGGTGGGAAGTGGCAGCACATATACTGGGGTTGCCATGGGGAGTGGGAGCGATAGCACGCATAATGGGGTAGCCATGGGGAGGGGAAATGGCAACACACATATTGGGGTAGCCATGGGGAGTGGGAGAAGAGGTACAAGCAACAACTTGGTCCTCAATAGTAGAAACACTTGTCATTTGCTTCTGATTTGTAGATTTACCTTTATCAGCATTATGATGTTGCTTTGGAGGTTGCCTTACTTGCTCATTTGGATTTAACAGGACTTGCTCATTTGGATTTTGCGGGACTTGCTCATTTGGATTTTGTGGGACTTGCTTTTTTGGATTCTTTGGGACTTGCTTTTCAATATTTTGCAAGGCATGCTCCTTTGGACTTTGGGGAACCTGTAGATTAGCAGAAACAACAACAATAGGAGAAGAAGTGGAAACCATACCTGAGTTACCTGTTAGTTCTACTGGTGAGTCTAAAGGGCGCTTTGCTTTCTTGCCTGTTTCTTCCTTCTCCTTGGTAGTTTTTCCTTTCTTCATCTCTTTTCTTTAACTCACAAGCTGGGGGGGCATGACCTTGATGCTTACAGTAAACACAATAGAGTGGAATATCTTCATACTCTATATCTTGGCAGCGACCCTCTCCATTAATGTCATTATTGGAGTCAAAACCAATCCAAACACTTTGTATTCGAGGCAATGTGATATCCATTTGAACTTTGACCTTAGCGACACTGCCTCTAGTTTTTTGTAGAAAGGCCGCATCTATGTGGATCACTTGACCCACATCGGCAAGTAAGTGAGTAACAAACTCTTTATAATAACAGTGCCATGGTGGTTCAGGAAGGAGAACCCAAATAGGAACAATCGGAGTTTCAAGGTTTGGTGAAAAAGTAGGGGTCCAAACATGAATTCTCATGAACTTGCCTTCAATGTATAGCCTCTTACTATCTAGAACAGTAGCCCTATCAAGTTCATTGTCCAAGTCAATATATATGTGTCGAGAGTTGAATTGACTAGTCCTAACGGAGCCCGATAACTCAACTTGAGTAATAAACTTCTTGCAAATGACCTCCATCTTAGGCATGGGACCGTAAAACTTACCAATGTGGGTGTATTTGCATGAATCAGACATCTTCACCATATAATCATTTCTATCATACATCACAGGCGGACGACCTTGTTTGGTGGATTTTGAATGAACAATAAGATCAATCTTGGGTTCGTTTTCGCTATTTCTAGCTCTAAACTTGTTCCCCCAAGATGGGACAATGGCGGGAGGCGGAGGATGGGTGATGGTAAAGGTAGGAAAGGAAGATTGGTTATTCTTTTTTGGAGGTAGGGCACTCGTGGAAAGGGGAATAGCCAAATTTTGAGGGTCGTTTGGATTATACTTATCAAAATTAGAGGAGATAGGTGGAAAGTGGTTGGTGGAAGGTTTGATGGTAGTTTATACCCCTCGTTGCTGGTACAGACCGAAGAGACAGTGGCAGTAGAGGGTTGTTCGAGATCACTATTTTTGGGACTTTTGGAAGCATCAAAATTCAAAACGGAGTTAGGAGGATGAATTTTTAGATAGAATCATTGTTGGTGTGATGGGGAATGTTCTGTTTGGGATTTTTTCCGGCACCGGAACAAAAATTTTGGCCAAACAGTGGCTATCGGAAACATCCCGGACGCTATTATCCCAATTCGAATAATGTGGAGAGGAATTAGGATGGTATTTTTGGTCATGGAGGTTGCTGGGAGGTGGAGGAGTAGAATTAGATTGGATTTGGGATTTTTTGATAGCTGGAGCACCGGCAACGACATAGAGAGGGGAAACCCTAATTCTTAAATTTGAGGAGGAGGAGGGATTACCTGATAGGGATTTTTGTGGATTTGGATTCTCCCCATCATGATGAATAGTTTGGAATTTCCAATTTTGGGATCAGAGCTCCACCGTCGTACTGCCACCGTTTGACAGCCCCACCTGAACCCTAGAAATACAATTAAATCCAAATTGCTCTGAACCAATTGGGGTTTTTTCCATATTCAGTTTGCTGGTAGGATTCTTCACCGGATTCCATTAAGAATTTGAGCTTTTGAACTCCGGTGCGGCAACGCCGCCGTCGCCAGAAATCGACGGAGGTGTCCCAACCTTCGAACTCAAATTTGAGACATTCTCGGTGGTAGAATTTAGGGATTTTTGCATGGTTGTGACTGGAATAATGCCAGCTACACTTTGGCATTGGTTTTGGTCCAAAATAGTCTCCGGAAAAGCAGCGACTCCAACCAGTTACTCGCCGCCGGCGATTCCACCTCCCAAACTGGCTGGGTTTTTCATGGGAGGTGCGCCGTGAGGAGGGATACAAACCCCAGTAGGAGCGCCACCAGAAAGATCGCCGAAAGTAGGTCGAATTTGAGATCAATTGGCCGGTGATTCACTGGAATTGCGTCGATTCTCCTTTGGTCGATTTCTCTCAAATGGCAAGGTGGAATTGTCTAATTTTTTGATATGTTGTACATCTGATATAGATCTATCATCCCTAACAATTACATTTGGCAAATTAACATCAACAAAAGAATTATAAATGTTTTTATGATTTTTTGCAGTTTCACCATGGGGAGGTGCTATAGCGATTCTGGTTATTTTTGGCATTTTTCGGGAGCTGTGGTTGGAGTTTTTTGATAATTCAACTTGCATTGGATTCGTATCATCGATATCTACAATCGTGTCTTTCAAACAAAAATTTTCAGGATCGGGAGGGGGGTGAGCCCCATGGCAGCCTTCCTTGTCACTTATGTATTTCTTGAGACCTTTCCAAGAGAGAAGTTGGGGAGAGAGGGGTTTGGGGTTTAGGATTTGAGGTTTAGAATTTAGGGTTTAGAATTTAAGGTTTATAGTTAAGCATTTACGGTTTAGGGTTTAGGGTTTAGGGTTAAGGGTTTAGAGTTTATGGTTTATGGTTAAAGGGTATAGGGTTTAGGATTCAAGGTTTTGGGTTTAGGGTTTAGAGTTTAGATTTTAGGATATGATTTAGGGTTTAAGGTTTAAAGTTTAGGGTTTAGGGATCAGGTTTAGGGTTTAGGATTTAGAGTTTGCTTATAGGGTATAGGGTTTAGGGTGTGGTGTTTAGGGTTTAGGGTTTACGGTTTATAGTAGACGATTTAGGATTTATAGTTTAGAGTTTAGGGTTTAGGGTTTAGGTTTTAGGGTTTAGGGTTTAGGGATTAGAGTTTAGTATTTATGATTAAGGGTATAAGGTTTAGGGTTTAGGTTTTAGTGTTTATGATTCAAGGTTTTGTGTTTAGGGTTTTTATTTATTTATATTTTTTATTTTAACGACCCTTTAGGGGGTCAGGGGCTTAGCAACACCCCCAGGCCTTAGCATAAATAAACAAAAAGATACAAAGAGGGGGACATAAACCTAACCTCCGATCCTATGGTGGTTCATCAGTCGACCTTCCTTAGAAGGATAGTCAACTCATCCCCATACTATATAGTGAAACCTAGGAACTAGGTATCTAAAAGAGAGGACTCCTCTCGATACAAAGATTCTAGGAAACATAAACAAGGGAGACTCTCCCCTTACAATAAAACTAGAGGATAAAAAACTATGCCTAATAAAAAGAGCTATGATTGTAGAATCATAGCAAGTTGAAGAGATAAAAACTCTGCTCAAGGGGGTTCTTTGATCCTCTTGATCTTCCTTCTTCTGAAATTTGCCATTTCGAGCAGGTCTAGTTGATAGTAAGCTTTAGTTTCATTTGGTAATTGATGTATGTCAAAATAAAGATGGGGACTATTAATTTTATGACTATGTTTTGAAAGAGAGTCAGCAACAAAATTTGCTTATCGGAAGGTATGCTTGCATTTGAACCCGTGTGTCTGTCTTGTGAGAGCCTGTAATTTCAATAGTTGTGTGTTGAGACCCCAATGGGGGTTGGTTTTGTGCACTATGCAGTCCACCAAAAGCTGTGAATCCACCTCCAAAATGACATTCATGTATCCTAGTTCTAGGGACCAGGTCAGTCCAAAGATAGTTGCTGTTATCTCCGCTTGGTTATTAGACCCTTCCCCCAAAGGAGTTGCAAATGCTAGCAACATTTTTCCAGCTTGGTCCCTTATGATGCCTCCTGCTCTAATTCTGCCGGGGTTTCCTAAGGCACTGCCATCAATGTTAATCTTAACCCGGTCGTCTGGAGGCTTGATCCACTTAACAATAGTTACTTTGATGTCATGAATGCATTTTTCCCCCAGCTGTATCAAGTCCCTCCAGCTTGAAGGTCATTTGATTTGAGGAAAACTTGTCGTCATGAGTTTGTAGTTGTCCTTGTAGATTGTATATTTGACCCTACTAATGTTGGATTGTTTCCCTCCATATTTGCTAGCACACCTATTTTTCCATAGATTCCAACAAATGAAAATAGGTGTAGCTCGTAATAACAGCCTGTGTGCTTCATTGCTGTACTTAGCTGACCACCATTGCTTGATGAGTTGGGGTAGGGAGCTGTGATCTGTGATGATTCCAGCAGGTTCAGCAAAGCTTTTCCACACGTATGTAGCAAAATGTCCTCTGTTGAAGGTATGCTCTATGGTGTCCAAACCTGGCCTGTTACAACAACAAAAACAATTTGTGGGCTCATTGCCAAAGCTGGTTAGTTTTTCGTTAGTAGGAAGTTTACCTCGTAAAGTTCTCCACAAAAGAAAAGAAATTTTAAAGGGGATACTCTTGTGCCAAATGAAGGAGTTGAAGTTAGTCATGCTCTTCTTCTCCCTGATCTCGTTCCATGTAGATGAGCAGCTGAATTTTCCATCACTATTTGGTTTCCAAATAGCTTGATATGGGATGTCCTGCTGGATGTAAAGTTCTGTGGATAGAATGTTGGCAAGCTGGCTGTTAGGGGCCTGTTGCAGGAGCATGTTCAGGTTCCATTGTCCCTCGAGCCAAAAATCTGCCACAGTGATCTGATTGAACCTGTTACTGCCAGTGGAATGATATGCAAGAGGTCCAACACCAAGCCAATTGTCCCACCAAAAGGAACAAGTGCCAGAGTTGATCTTCCATTGAATATGTTTTTCAACCTTATGCTTGTTGTGCATCATGTGTTTCCATGTCAATGACTCTCCTGTATCCCATTTCTTACTAATAGGATTAGACCTTTGACAATATTTGGCCTTCAAGAAATCTCCCCAAAGGGTTTGTTATGAAAATCCACCATTGTTTATATTGAAAAGTCATACACACATCCTTGAGATTCCTCATCCCTACACCACCCTCATCATAAGAAAAGCTTAAATTTTTCCACGAAGCCCAATGGTATTTTTTCCTCTCATTCCTCCATCCCCAAAAGAAGTCTGCCATGATGCTCTGGGTCTGTTTGAGGACAGTACTAGGGGGGGTTACTGCTGATAAAAGGTGAATAGGTAAAGATTGCAACATATGTTTGACAAGGATTGCTCTACCACCATAGCTTAACAATTTTGTGTGCCAACCTGTGATTCTGCATAACACTTTGTTAATAAGATCAGAAAAATAAATAATCCTAGGTCTACCAACAAATAAAGGGCAACCAAGGTAAGTGATAGGACCCTCCTTTTGTCTGAAGCCAGTGAATCTTTTGATCCTATCTCTGGTGCTGCTGAAAGCATTAGGATGGACCATAAAATGACTTTTATCCGTATTAACAAGTTGGCCTGAGGTCTCCTCATAAGAATTCAAGGTTTGCATAATGAGTTTCAGAGTTTTTTGTCTTCCCGAAGTGAAGAGGATGATATCATCTGCGAAACTTAAATGATTCACTTGAGGACCTCTGGGTTCCATGACGAAACCGTGATAGTCAGGGTTGCTATGAAGTCTGTTCAGAGATCTAGACAGAACCTCTGCACCTAAAATAAATAGGGCAGGAGATAGCGGATCGCCTTGCTTTAGTCCTCTGGTGGAATGAAAGAACCGTGTCTTTTGCCATAGACAATAATAAAGTACCAATTGTTAGCCATGATCCTCCAAGCCATATCAATAAAGATCTTATGAAACCCCATTTTTTGCAACACTAAGCATATATACGACCAAGAGACCCTATCATACGCTTTAGCCATGTCTAGTTTAATAATGACATTGCTACCAATATTAGGTTGCTTGATCTGATGAATGATCTCCTGTGCCAGCATAATATTTTCTGATATACTTCTCCCTTTGACGAACCCAGACTGGTTGAGAGAAATCAGATTAGGTAGAATAGGACCAAGTCTAGAACTCACCAATTTAGAAATGATTTTGCTAGTGAAGTTACTTAAACTAATGGGCCTGTACTCTGTAAGCTTGTTGAGATTGCTCACCTTAGGTAGGAGAACTATACAAGAATGAGAAAAGTATTTAGGAATCATTTGGCCACAAAAAAATGCTTGAATGACACCAAGAAGATCATGCTTGATAATATGCCAACATTTCTGAAAAAATAAGCCATTCATCCCATCCGGACCAGCTGCAGAATTAGGATTCATAGAGAAAACCAGTTCCTTCAATTCTTCCAGATTTGACATGGCAGTAAGGGTTTTATTGTGTTCTTGACTGACCATTCTGGGAATACAGTTGATGGCATTTTCATTGATAATTGTCTACCCCTGTAAAGATATTTTGGAAGTGGGCACAAGCAGCCTCGGCAATGTTATCATCTCCATGTATCCCTTCTCCATCCTCTTTGATAATTTTATGAATAAATAGTCTTCTCCTCCTTCCTCTTATCAGTGAGTGGAAATATTTTGTGTTTGCATCACCCTCTTTGAACCAATGCAATTGAGTTTTTTGTTTCAAAATGGAATCCTCCATTTTCAGAAATCTGATGTACTCTGCATTGAGTTCATGAATGGTTGCCCTGTTGATCTCATTGTGAGTATGAATGAGATTCTCCTCAGCAGCTCTAACCCTCTCTTCATATTCCTTGACTTTAATGAAAATATCACCAAATTCACCCCTAGACCAAGAACTAAGAGTGTTGGATAACCGTTTCAATTTCTGGTGAAACCTCCACATGTTGTTACCCTTTATAGGTCTTTCCCAACAAGTCTTAACAATATCCATGAAATTGGGTTGATCTGTCCAGCAGTTGAGAAATTTAAAGTACTTGATATGATCCTCCTCTCTAGCAGTCATTTCCATCAGTAAAGGACAATGATCGGAGCCTACAGAAGGGAGGTGAGTGATGGTGGTTTGAGGCATTTTCTCCAGCCAGGAGTCATTTACCATTGCTCTGTCTAATCGTTTCCACACTCTGTTGTGTATACCCCTTTTGTTGGACCATGTAAATTTCTGACCACTGAAACCGAGATCCATCAGACCACATGCTTCAATTACAGCTATGAATTGCAAACTTTTCTTCATGTTGTAGGGCACTCCTCCAAGCTTCTCATCCATGGAAGTGATAACATTGTAATCACCTACTGCACACCAGGGAGAATTGGTTGTATCGTTAGCCTGATGTAGCATTCTGTCCCAGAGAGGTCTTCTAAGATGGTGCTTACACTTGGCATAAATAATTGTGGTAATGAACTGAGTTTGCAGCTCATTATGAGCAATTTCACAGGTCACTTGTTGTTCATCCTCGTCTAGTACTTTGCAGTCCACATCCAAATTCCAAAATAACCATATCTTACCATTGCAATTAGTCATAGCATGGTCCATAGCAAGTTGGTGTCTAAATGCTTGAACATGAGTATTGTCTAAGAAAGGTTCCAGAATAGCTATAAGAGAAATATGATGCATCTTCTTGAGCATTTTGAGTCTTTCCATAACACCTTGGGTGTTAATCCCTCTTACATTCCATACAAGTGTACAGATCATTGGGAGGATTTGGAAGAAAAGAGCCTGGTGTTTGGTCTACCTGCAGTGACAGAGATAGGATTTTGCCCTTTGGTAGTTTGGAGCCTGTCATAGTGAAGTCCCCTCGGTGATAATCCTTGTTGACTTGCTACCTGATGTATTTCCTCTTCTAGATCATTGACATTATGAGGACTAAAAGCTTTAATCAACAGCTCACTAATCTCATCATCATCCTTCTATTCCTTTAAGGATTGATTATCCATATCTAGCTCATCTTCAGAGTTTTCCACATCATATTTATCAATAGCTGGCACTGAGTTGAACTTACATGCTGCTGTTAAGTCTAGAGGAGCCTTAGGAGGAGGAGTCAGATATTGAGTTTGGAGAGGGGTGATATCCATACCTTGCAGATCATCCACCATAATAAACTTCTTGCAATTGATGGCCTGGTTGGTCTGTTCCTATTGCTGATATTGATCATTTCCTTGTTGTGCATTTAATTTCTTCTTAGCTGCTTCCCTCTTCTTTTTACTAGGTTTATTCTTGCTCTTAGGGGTGGTCCCTTGTTTGCTAGTACTAGCTTTGGATCCCATATCTTTTGCCATAGCTGCCCCTCTTTGATTGTCATTCTTCCCTTTGCCTGCCTGTTGCTTGGATTTTTCATTTTCTGGTATGTCATTGGCCTGTTCATTATTCCTCTGCCCTCTTTCAGTAATGTTACCCTGTTGCTCTTTTGTATTCTGAGTAGTTTCTGTTGTTGTTTTGTCATGGCCTGGTGAAGCATAGAGGTTGCAGAGGCTCTAAAGTCTGGACTATGGTCAGTGTGTACCCCCTCATGCAGAACATGAGTCAAATTCCCACCTTTGGATACCCCTTCCTGCATGTTAGAAAGTCTCTCCTGACTTCCCCCATCCATCCCTCCTTCAACTTCAACAATGTCATTAAGATACGAAGTATTGGGGTTTATGGGAATTGGGAGCATTGAGTCAATATCTGGGCTCTTGTTGTTTGTTTGTTTTCCAGTTTGCATGGCCTGTGCTTTTTGGTTGTGGTCTGTTTTAGACCTGCTTTGTGTTCCTTGTGGTGTTTTCCTCTCATTGTTGCTATGCCCCTGAATATCTTCAGTCTGTTTTCCCTGCATGTTAAGGTTAGTAAAAGAATTATGATTAGAAATGTTACTTATACCTGTTTGCTGAACTGTGGGTTGTGGATGTTCTTTTGACACTTTGTTCTGTGGTGAGGTTGGTCTCCACATAGCCTTCTGTGCTTTCACCTCCTGTGGTTTATTGTTTCTTCTTTTTGGCACTTGCCATTCTTCTTCCTTTTGCTGTGCAGGTGGTTGCTGGTTGCTCCCTTCCTTGGTGTATTGGTGATGTTGTTCCTCTTGTTCCCTTGGCCTGATTTGTCTGTGCTCGTTTCCTTGCTGCCCTTGCTCAACTTGATTGAAATTTTTCATTTCTGCTCCTAACTCTTTTCTTCGTTTGAAGTCCTCATCCCTTATTTTGAAGTTACAATCCTCTATCATGTGACCTTGATGTTTGCAGTATGCACAATAAGGAGGGATATTTTATATTCAATTGGTTGCCATCTCCCTATAGTGAGATCTTCATCATCCAAACCAATCCAAACATGTCGAGGTCTAGCCTTGGTGAGGTCTACTTGGACTTTTACCTTGGCCATACTAGCTCTAGTTCGTTTAATGAAAGTTGTATCTAAATATAAAACTTTGCCCACAGATTCTAGCAACGGAGTGATGAATTCCTTCTTGAAGCAGTGCCATGGTAAGCCTGGCGCAGTACCCATATGGGAACAATGGGTGTTTCTTCTTCATGTCTAAAATTGGGAGTCCACGCTTGTATTCTCATGAGTTTGCCCTCAATGGTCATTCTTTGTTGTGTCCATAGAGTGTTATAGTCCAATTCATTTTCCAAATCAATAAACACATGCCTGGTGTTATAGTGAGCAATATTGACCCCCCCATTCAGCTGAGTTTGTAGAATAAAGCTCTTCCTGATTAGTTCTATCTTCGGCATGGTGGTACTGAATTTACCTATAAGGGTATATTTACAGTCCACAACTAATTTGTTCATGAAGTCATCCATATCGAAGATCACAGCAGGTTGGCCCTGTTTAGTAGTATGCCTGGGGGGAACAAGTTCTATAGAAGTAGTTTGTGTAGCGTGAATTTTCCTGAGCCTAGCAGCTAGAGTCTGCACGATAGTGTAAGGTGCAGGTTCTATACTCTGATTCTGTTTGGAATTATGGTTCTCGTTAGGATTGCTGGGCTCTTTGGATTGGTTGGGTTGATTTATTTGTTGACTCTGCTGGTTGGGACTGGTATGTCTATCAAAATTGCTAGAAAGTTTAGGAAAATCCTTATGATAATTATTTGGTTCAGCATTCCCTCCTTGATCAGGTGGCTGTGATAAATTTTTATCTCGCCCACTATTATGATTTCGATTAACCTGCTTTTGTCCATTCGCAATGTCATTCACATGGACATCACTACTATTCAAATTAACAACATTTCTGTTAGAGTTAGAGTGAGAGGACTTACCTGCCTGGGTGTGGGTGCTTTCCACACTTGGATTTTTGCTTAAAGAAGTGGAATCTGTTTGCTGTTGTTTCTGCATATAGTCATGATCAAGTTCATTATTATACTTAGGAGTCGTACCTGGTCTTTGTTGTTTTCCATTGCTGGGAATTGTGTCCATTGGTTTTATTCCAAATGAGAACTGTGATGAACTCTCCACATCAATGACTTCCAAGTTAGCGGAATCTGTATTGTCCTGCTGATCATTTTGGTCCTGGTATAGTGGCGTAGCTACTTGGTTAGATTTCATCACTGTTTTTTGTTTCCCTGTAGCATTGTGATCTTGTTTTTGGCCATTAGGCCCTGCCTGATCTTGGGAAAAAGTCACTTGCTATTGTGCTTCAATTCTGCAATTGAGTTCTTCCAGCTCAGTTTGTGGATTGATTGTAGAATTTAGGAAACTCGTTTGAATCTCCTTCTGGTTGTGTTCCTTAGCTAAATTGGTGGATATGTTGATCAGGTGGATCTCCTCTTCCAACGAGCAATTGCCTCTAGCGGCACAGTCGTCACCTGCGACTGCTTGCCCATCGGAGTTCATGTCGCCGATGATTTGACCGGCCATTTTACTTGAAATTGCTGTGAGATGTACCTCTTCCTCAGGTGAACAATCCCCAGTGATCAAATCACCATGAAATTGGTGGGAACTTGGACGAATCTGAAGGCACAGCTCAGGTGGATTTGCGGTGAATTTCCCAAAAGTCGCCTCATCAGATCTAGCGATTGGCACGGTGGAATCATGTGATTTTTGAGTATGTTGTAGCTCTTGATTAGTAGAATCTTTCCCACTGAGTAGTTTTCGATGAATCATCTTTTCGCGACCTGGGGAATTAATTTTCTGAATCCCTTCCAGCTCCACTTCTGAAATCGCGATATTCATCGCCTTTGTATTTCGCGAATTCGTGGAGTTGTAGGATGAATTAGATGGTGATTCTTGTTGGGTTTTGTTCGTCTCCACAGAGCACCTCAGATGGCTTTGGTCCGGCGGCCTGAAAAGGCTCACCGGTGGCGCACGCGCCATTCCAGCTAGTAGACTAGCCATTTGAATAGTAGCGACTGTGTAGATTTTTGAGAAAGTCCTGCATAGAGAGAGAAATTAGAGAGAGAAAAAAATTGGGAAATGGGGAAGCGATGGGGTTTTTAGGGTTTAAGGTTTAGGGTTTAGGGTTTAGAGTTTGGATATAGGGTTTAGGGTTTTAGGTTTAGGGTTTACGGTTAAGGGTTTAGGTTTTAGGGTTTAGGGTTTATGGTTTAGGGTTTTAGGTGTAGGGTTTACGGTTAAGGGTTTAGGTTTTAGGGTTTAGGGTTTATGGTTTAAGGGTTTAGGGTTTACGGTTTAGGATTTATAGTTTATAGTTTAGGGTTTAGGGATTAGAGTTTAGTGTTTATGGTTAAGGGATAGGGTTTAGGGTATAAGGTTTTGAGTTTTGGGTTTTGGGGTTAGGGTAGAGAGTTTAGAATAGAGGGTTTATGGTTTATTATTTTGGGTTTAGGGTTTAGAGTTTGGATTTAGGGTTTAGGGTTTTGGTTTTTGGTTTAGGGTTTAGGATTTTTGTTAGGGTTAAGGGTTTAGAGTTTAGGGTTTAGGGTTTAGAGTTTAGGATTTAGGGTTTACGGTTTAAGGTTTAGGGTTTAGATTTTGGATTTAGGGTTTAGGTTCAGGGTTTAGGGTTTAGGTTTTTGAGATCAGGTTTAGGGTTTAAGGTTTAGAGTTTGCTTATAGGGTATAGGGTTTAGGGTTTAGGTTTTAGGGTTTAGGGTGTGGTGTTTAGGGTTTAGGGTTTACGATTTATAGTAGATGGTTTAGGATTTATAGTTTAGAGTTTTTTTTTTTTTTTTTTTTTTTATTTTATTTGAACGGCCCTTGGGGGGGTCAGGGGCTTAGCAACACCCCCAGGCCTTAGCATAAATAAAGGCTCAAATGAGCTCAAAAAAGTACAAGGAGGGGGACATAAACCTAACCTCCGAACCTATGGTGGGTCACAAGTCGACCTACCTACTAAGGTTAGTCAACTCATTCCCATACTATAAAGGAAAAACCTAGAACTATGCACCTAAGGAGAGGACTCCTCTCAATACAAGAGTTCTAGGAAAACATAAATAAGGGAGACTCTCCCCTTACAATATCCAAAAAAACAAAAAGGAGTCTAAACCTATTCAAAGAAACTATAATTTTAAACCATAGCTAAAATGAGTAGGCTATGCTCATATTCAAGGGGGTTCTTTGATCCTCTTGAGTTTCCTTCTTCTGAAACTTGCCATCTCGATCTTGTCTAATTGATAGTAGGCTCTTGCTTCTCTTGGTAGTTGTTGGCTGTTGCTATAGATTTGAGGACATGTAAATTTGTGACTTTGTTTAGATAAGGAGTCGGCCACAAAATTGGCTTCCCTAAATGTGTGCTTGCATCTAAAAGAATGTGTTTGTCTGATGAGTTGTTGGAGCTGCTGTAGCTGTGTGTTAATATTCCATGGAGGTTTGGCTTTCTGCATGATCCAGTCCACCAGAAGTTGTGAGTCCACTTCCAACACGACCCTCGTGTAGCCCAGTTGAAGTACCCATGTCATGCCAAAAATGGCTGCTCCTATTTCGGCCTGGTTGTTGGTTCCATTTCCTAGCGAGGTCGCAAAAGCTAAGATCATTTCACCATTGTGTTCTCTAGCTATACCTCCTGCACCTATTCTCCCGGGGTTACTTAAGGCACTACCATCTGTATTTAATTTCACCCATTGTTCAGGAGGTCTTTGCCAATACACCTTAAGTACCTTGGTATCGTGAAAACATTTTCCCGCCTGTTTGATCAAGTCTGTCCAGTTCGAAGGCCAGCTGATGTAGGGGAAGGTGGTAGTCATAAGCTTGTAGTTGTCCTTGTAAACTGCATACTTAACTCTAGAGACGTTAGACTGCTTCCCTCCATATTTCCTCGCGCACCTATTCTTCCATACATTCCAGCAGATGAATATTGGAGTAGCTTGGAGAATTAACTTGTGAGCTTCATTGTTGGACTTGGTCGACCACCATCTCATGATTAGATGAATAAGAGGAGTGTGGTCTGTTTGGATTTCAGCATGTCGAGCGAAGTACCTCCATACATGTGTTGCAAAGTGACCAGTGTTGAAGATATGATCGATGGTATCCCACCCAGGTCTGTCGCAGCAGAAACAGGCTACTGGTTCATTTCCAAAGCTGGAAATTTTTTCATTAGTAGGCAATTTCCCTTTTAATGCCCTCCATAGCAAAAATGAGCATTTAAAAGGGATGTTTTTATGCCAAATAGAGGCATAAAACTGAGACCTGCTCCTTTTTTCCCTAAGTTCATTCCAAGCAGACGAACAAGTGAAATTTCCATCAGCATTAAGTTTCCACACTGCCTGGTCTGGTATGCCCTGCTGGTATTGAATGTGAGTATCTAAGATGTTTGCTACCATGCTGTGAGGGGCCTGCTGTATCACCAGCTCGAGATTCCAGTGGCCCTCAATCAGGAAATCAGCGACTGTGTTGTTGTTGAACCTGTTGCTGTCATTAGAGAAATGTGCTAGGGGCCCAACTCCTAACCAATTATCCCACCAGAAAGAGCAAGTTCCAGAATTGATTGTCCAATGTATGTGCTCCTCAATCTTTACTTTGTTGTGCATTAAGTGTTTCCAGGTAGGGGAGTCACCAGTGTCCCATTTCTTGCTGATAGGATTGGATCTCTGACAATATTTCGCTCTCAAGAAATCACCCCAAAGAGTGTGTTTTGATCTAAAGATCCACCATTGCTTGTATTGAAAAGCCATGCACACATCCTTTAAGTTCCTCATACCAATGCCTCCTTCCTCATACGGAAAACTCAAATTCTTCCACGAGGACCAATGATATTTTTTCCTGTCATGTTTCCATCCCCAGAAGAAATCTGCCATAAGGCATTGAATTTGCTTGATAACTGTAGAGGGAGGAGATATAGCAGAAACAAGATGAATGGGGAGGGATTGTAACACATGCTTGACTAGTGTATTTCTGCCTCCATAGCTCAGGATTTTTGCCTTCCATCCTGTGATCCTATTAACCACTTTGTTGATAAGATCGGAAAAGTAAATAATTCTTGGCCTGCCAATGTACAGGGGGCATCCAAGATAAGTAATAGGGCCCTCCTTTTGCTTAAAGCCAGTAATTCTCTTAATCCTGTCCCTAGTGCTGTTGAATGCATTGGAATGGACCATAAAGTGGCTTTTGTCTTTGTTCACAAGCTGTCCAGAGGTCTCTTCATATATCTTCAGAGTATGCATAACCAGTTCAAGAGACTTTTTCCTTCCTGAAGTAAATATGATAATATCATCCGCAAAGCTAAGGTGATTAACTTGAGGACCTCTCGTCTTCATAAAGAACCCATGGTAGTTAGGATTGCTGTGAATGCTGTTCAATGATCTAGAGAGGACCTCAGCCCCTAAAATAAATAGGGCAGGTGATAGAGGATCACCTTGCTTTAGGCCTCTAGTAGATTGAAAGAAACCATACCTTTTTCCATTAACAATAATTGAGTACCAATTATTTGCCATGATCCTCCATACCATGTCAATGAATATCTCATCAAAGCCCATTTTCCTTAATACCAGACAGATATAAGGCCAAGAGACCCTATCATAGGCCTTTGCCATATCCAATTTAATGACCACGTTGCTTCCAATATTAGGCTTTTTGATCTGGTGGATGATCTCTTGAGCTAGCATGATGTTTTCTGAAATACTTCTCCCCTTGACAAAGCCTGATTGGTTGAGAGAAATCAGGTTTGGTAAGATAGGTCCCAATCTCCGGCTTAGTAGTTTAGAAATAATTTTACTGGTGAAATTGCTTAAACTGATAGGCCGGAATTCAGAGAGCTTATTAGGATTGTTCACTTTGGGCAGCAACACAATGCAAGAATGGGAGAAGTATTTGGGAATGATCTGCCCACTGAAAAAGGCTAGTATGACTTCTAACAGGTCATAGTTTAGAGTTTAGGGTTTAGGGTTTAGGGTTTAGGTTTTAGGGTTTAGGGTTTAGGGATTAGAGTTTAGTATTTATGAGTAAGGGTATAAGGTTTAGGGTTTAGGTTTTAGTGTTTATGATTCAAGGTTTGTTTTTAGGGTTTTTAGGGTTTAAGGTTTAGGGTTTAGGGTTTAGGGATTGGGTTTAGGTTTTAGGGTTTAGAGTTTGGATATAGGGTTTAGGGTTTTAGGTTTAGGGTTTAGGTTTTAGGGTTTAGGGTCTATGGTTTAGGGTTTACGGTTTAGGATTTATAGTTTATAGTTTAGGGTTTAGGGTTTAGGTTTTAAGGCTTAGGGTTTAGGGATTAGAGTTTAGTGTTTATGGTTAAGGGATAGGGTTTAGGGTATAAGGTTTTGAGTTTTGGATTTTGGGTTTAGGGTATAGAGTTTAGAATAGAGGGTTTATGGTTTATTATTTAGGGTTTAGGGTTTAGAGTTTGGATTTAGGGTTTAGGGTTTTGGTTTTTGGTTTAGGGTTTAGGGTTTTTGTTAGGGTTAAGGGTTTAGAGTTTAGGGTTTAGGGTTTAGAGTTTATGATTTAGGGTTTAGGGTTTAAGGTTTAGAGTTTTTTTTTTTTACTTTTTATTTTTTATTTGAATGACCCTTGGAGGGGTCAGGGGCTTAGCTACACCCCCAGGCCTTAGCATAGATAAAAAGAAAAAATACATAGAGGGGAACATAAACCTTACCTCCAATTAAAGGTGGTATAAGAGTTGGTAGCCTACTAAGTACCTTAGTAGGTTCTCCAACTCTTTCCCAAACTACTTACGAGCCTATCATCTAAGTACCTATATGAGAGGACTCCTCTCGATACAAAAAATCTAGGAAAGCATAAATGAGGGAGACTCTCCCTTTACAAGTAAAAGACTAAATAAAGGTCTTTCCTATCAAGGGACAGTCTGCAATGATTGACTGGTAGGTTAACCAACAAAAGAGATCCTGAAGAAGTTCTGGCTTCTTCGTAGGAGCTCTAGGCTATGAGATTTACGGAGGTTCTTTAATTCTCTTCAATTTCCTTCTTCTGAAGCTTGCCATACCTGCGAGGTCCTGCTGAAGATAAGCTGCTGCCAGTTTGGGGAGTTGCTGGACGTTGAAGTACACATGGGGACTGGAGAGCTGATGACTATGTTTGGAGAGTGAGTCCGCCACGAAATTTGCCTCCCTAAGAGTATGAATGCACTTGAAATGAGTGAATTGAGTGACAATTTGGTGAAGCTTTTGCATTTGGAGTGAGATAGCCCACGGTGCTGATGTGTTGTTCATAAGCCAATCCACAAGGAGTTGGGAATCCACTTCAAGGATCACGTCCATATAATTCAATTGTACACACCATGATAAACCAAATAAGGCAGCCTCCACCTCCGCTTGGTTATTGGTTCCCTCACCTAATGGAGTTGAAAATGCAAAGATAATTTCTCCCAAAGAATTCCTGAGCACACCCCCTGCTCCTATGCTGCCCGGATTACTCAAGGCACTCCCATCCGTATTTAATTTAACCCACCTGGTTGGTGGTTTAATCCACTGGACAGCAGTGACCTTGATGTCGTGGGTACATGTTTCAATGAGTGTGCAAAGCTTGTTCCACCCCAAAGGCCAAGATATATATGGAAAAGTTGTGTGCAGCAGCTTGAAATTGTCCAATATCACTAAGTGCTTGACTCTTGCAATGTTGGACTGTTTGTCTCCGTATTTTTTTGCGCATCTATTTTTCCATAAGTTCCAACAAATAAAGATTGGGGTAGATTGGAGAATAAGCTTGTGTGCTTCGTTATAGTGAGTAGAACTCCACCACCTCATGATCATATTTCTAAGAGGCAGAAAGTCGGTTTGGATGCTTAACTGAACAGCAAAGAATCTCCAGACCTTCTTGGCTAAGCTCCCTTTATTAAAAGTGTGTTCGATGGTGTCTAAACCTGGAGAATGACAGCAGTAGCAGTCACTTGGTTCGACTCCGAACTTAGACAGCTTTTCGTTGGTAGGGAGTTTGCCTCTTATTGTTCTCCATAACAAGAAGGAACATTTAAAGGGAATATTCCGATTCCAAGTGTAGGAGTTAAACTTGGTTTTGGCTCTTTTTTCTCTAATAATGTCCCAGGCAGAAGAGACTGTAAAGAGTCCATTCGAATTGAGGTTCCATACTGCCAGGTCTGGATAAGCTTGCTGTACTTGTATTTGAGTGGACAGAATTGCAGGTAATTGGTTCTGAGGAGCCAGCCTGATCAGCTTGTCGACATTCCACTGCCCGTTTGCCATAAAATCAGCGATAGTTTCATTATCTAATCTGTGGCTAATGGTTGTGAATTGAGCAAGTGGTCCTACTCCTAACCAGTTGTCCCACCAAAAAGAACAGGAGCCATTTTTAATTTTCCATTGGATATGTTTTTCCACCTGAAGTTTGTTTCTCATGAGTACCTTCCATGCTTGAGACTCTCCCGTATCCCATTTTTTGCTTATGGGATTCGATCTTTGGCAATATTTAGCTCTAAGAAATTCTCCCCAAAGAGTTTGTTTGGTTCTAAAGATCCACCAATGTTTGAATTGAAATGCTTGACAAGCATCCTTCATTTGCCTTAATCCTATTCCCCCTTCCTCATACGGAAAGCTGAGATTTTTCCATGACGACCAGTGATACTTTTTCTTGTCATCTCTTCTTCCCCAAAAAAAAGTCAGCCATGATACTTTGAATCTGTTTAAGGGTACTAGAGGGGGGGGGGGGGAAATAGCAGACAGAATGTGAATTGGCATGGATTGCAACACATGCTTAATCAAGGTGGCTTTTCCTCCATAACTTAGCATTTTAGATTGCCAACCACTGATTCTGTTCACAATCTTGTTGATGAGATCAGAGAAGTAGATCAGTCTCGGTCTGCCAATGAAGAGTGGACAACCAAGATAAGTAATAGGAGCCTCCTTTTGATGAAATCCCGTATACCTTTTAATTCTATCATAGTGCAGGAACATGTGATACTGATTTGGTCAAAAGGGACAGTAGTTCCATGAAACAACATAGAATCCAACAGAAATAACATATTTTGAACTTGACTTAAATAGAAGAATTGTTTAAATAACAGAGAATTCTCTTTGATTCAGTGTTCTTTAATAAGATCTACTGTCCTTTGAAAATAAGTCACAAATTCTGTGGAAATACAAGACCATGTATTTAGTAAATAAAAGATTTGAATAAGATGTACATTTATTACCTCAACGGCAGCCCACATGTGATTCAATTTTTCTTGCGTAATATCATTCCAAGATGATACCCCCAATGGGAAAATATTACGATCACGAAAATTTTTTCCCAAAGGCCTCAAAAACAGATTGATGTTTGTTCCAACCGTTCGATTATTGTAAAAGGTTACTTTCAGCTTTTGTCCATTTTCAAGTGAAGCAACTTCTTTGCACTTGTTTCTCCCTCGTACTCTGTTTTCCTTTCTAGGATTAGATGAACCTATAATTGCATAATTTGGTAAAACTATAGCAACAAAAATTCAGTTTTTTAAGTTAATAACATACGAGTTCAAAATATCATACCTTTTTCAGATGAATGAGAGTGTTTCATAACTTGATCAGTAGATGGAGGCAATGTTCATTGGTTTGCATATCCTCTTTTTGAAGAACCAATCTATCTACTGTTTGCATTTCTTGACTAGAAGACGTGGTAGAATTCAACCTGGTTCTTTTAGAAGGAGTTTGCATTTTTTGATTAGCATATAGAGTAGTCTTGTTCAATGCTCCCACATCATATTCAGAAACCCCTAAAGAGGAGCTCAATGATCCATGTCTTTGCTCTAGTCTCTTTCCTGTAGCACCTAGAGTAATTTTTTTTTTTGAAGAATAGGATGCAACACTAGTACACACAAGTAGCTGAAACAAACTTACTTTTTTCAACTTTTTGAGTGTATTTCTTAACTTGATTAGTAGATGCAAGAGTCAGAGTATTCATTGCTTACTAGGATCCATAACCTTGAAAATTACACATAAATTTTTAAAAAAATATAAAGAATGAGAAAAATAATAAGATCTACAAAACTTGTTACAATCAGATTCACCATGAAACTAACAAAGTGGATGATACATTGTCTTCTTTAGAAGATAATTGAAACCAAGTTCACATATACACTAACTTCAACATACTCCCAAAATAAATCAAGGGATTTTTGAATATTAATAGATGGAAAGTTTTCTTGGTAAAAACACAAAGAAGAAGACTTGCTAAGCTGAATTTTTATCCTCACTACTAATATTTTAAATTGTTGGTGGAATATGTAACTTATCTAGATATTATTCTTCATGTTGCATTTAACGTGTTTTAACATTAGATAAGATACATGGAGTATTAATTCCCTTATGTGGAAGCTTATTATATAGCTCGCTCAAATCACTTGTAACTTTTTTGGGTTCCAAAGATGAACGAAACACAATCAGTTGATCAAAAAATATACAATCAAATGGCACAATGAAAAATAAAATATTATATACTAACTTATAATTAGGATGCTAGTTCTTGAAACATGTATACATGATTCCTTTGCCTACCAAAGATTAAAGTAAGTACTTACACGAAATAGTCACTTCTGATTAAAAAAATCTTGTTGGTAGTTGGTTTAAGATCATAACTTTTCGTATGTTCTTAACACGTATCAGGATTCATGTGCCCTGCTATACATTTCCTTATATACAAACACTTTGATTTCTCAAAGTGCTAAAGTTGTAACAGATAGCACATCAGGAAACAGAAAGAGCTACACATTTATTAGATTGTGGGATGAGAGCGAGCAGTTACATGTTATGACTACGATGAATGAAAAGATTTTCTCCACTAGGCTCATGTGCATTTGTCCTGAAGCTAACAAGAAGAATATTGGTGGGTAGATGCAAGCTTCATATCAATGTACTGGAACTCGAAATGAGCACAAGCCTAATATGACTAATTTGTTGGAAACTTGGATACCAATAATCTAATAGATGATCACTTCAGGGAGGTTTCTGGAAACTACAGGCAATTACTATATGTAAGAATATCACTAGGCGATCGTTGTGGTTTTGTTCAATAGTTCAGGACAATTTACTAGCATCATTTTATATTTCGAAATGAGTAACTCGCAGTCTCAAAGTAATGCATACAGAAAGAACTAACAAAATTAGAAATCGCTAATCTTAAGGTAATTTGATTCGATAACAAAATTAGAAATTGCTAATCTTAAACTGACAAAAGAAAGAGTACATTTATATAAATTTGAACATGGATTATAGGAAGAACAAGACCCCCACTCTCTCTAGGTGACATGTTGCTTAAGGTAATTTGATCCGATAAGATAAGATGGGAGGAAGTTCAGTCAGTGATGATTGGGAATTTATTGCAAATGAAGCTCAGACAGTACTTCTGATTGAGTGTAAAGGTGAAGGAAAAAGTGCCACAAACAATAGCATTTTTGGTAGAAATGCATTCCAATTGAGGTCTAGCTCTGGTGGTGTTACAAGAACTTGTGAGATTCAGAGGACTCAATTAGAAGATGGGAGATTCTTGATGTGATCGATACCCCTGGATTTGATTTTAATGCTGAATCTGGATTAGTTGTAAATGAAATTGCTTAATGCATTGATTTAGCCGATGATGGTGTCCATGCTGTTCTTTTTGTTTTGTCTGTACAAACTAGCTTTTCAAAAGAAGAACGTGCTGCTATCCAGTACTTTAAGAAGCTCTTTGGGACCAAAATTAGTGATTACATGATTGTGGTCTACACTGAAGGGGATAAGCTCGAAGATAATGACTCTTTGAATGATCACTTAGATTGTTCCCGCCCTGAGGATTTAAAGGAAGCTCTTAAAGATGTGTGGGTATAGACAAGTGCTTTTTGACAATAAAACATAAGATCCAACGAAGTAAGCTGAATAATTGAGGGAACTTCTTTTCAACAACTGGTGGAAAACCATATACAAGTGAATTATTTGAGGAAGTAAACAAGATGAAGCTTCGTAACGACTCATCGGAGGTAAGTTCTTTGCTCGGAGATTTAAAGCTAGGGGTAGCTGATGAGTTGAAGGAACAACTCCAGATGTTATCTTTCACGGAGAAACACAGGCGAATAACTGAAATAGTTGAATCTAAGATGAACAATACCATGCATAGTCTTGAAAACAGTTGGAGAGGAGAGAACTGCTTGGTTAGAGGCAGAAAGCAAAATTCGTGAATTGAAAGATAACTTTGAACAATTGCTGACATATACTGTGTGGATTGCAACGAGGTATTCGGCTGGAAGTATGAACAAGCTGTTGAGCCATCGCAGAAGTACAAGGAAGGGAAATTTTGTACTCGAGCTATGCAAAATTGATGACATATACTATGTGGATTGCAACGAGGTATTGTGCTGGAAGTATGAACAAGTTGTTGAGCCATCGCAAAAGTACAAGGAAGGGAAATTCGTACTCGAACTATGCAAAATTGCTGACTTATACTGTGTGGATTGCAACGAGGTATTCGGTTGGAAGTATGAACAAGCTGTTGAGCCATCACAGAAGTACAAGGAAGGGAAATTCGTACTCGAGCTATGCAAAATTGTTAAAGACAATTGGTAACTCATATTCATAGTCTTTTTTATTTTATATGTCAGTACTTTGAAGCAAGTTTTTTTTCCTATCTCGGAGCTTTCACTCTACCTAACTTTCTATCAGAATTATCAACATCCGTGTTGTCACTTTCGTTTCATGTTATAACATCTTTTGTTCCTCATAAGAAAAATAGGAATAACAATTTAGTCGAAACATTTTCAGATGTAAATAACAGTTTCAATAGGAATAACAGAACAAGTCCTTATTTGGTTCGCAAAACATCGAAACACTGATTATATAAAACTAAATTATGAAATCATAAAATCAGATTATCTATTAGAAATCTCAATCCAATAATGTTTTCACTGATTGTACAAAAAAAAGACAAGATTAAGAAATCAGTAACCTTGAAAAGATGAGAAACAAGAAGAGCGACTTCAATACAACAAGTAAAAACGTTATCAAACAAACTTCTGAAAAAAACAGAGCAACCAACCCGTAAGTCTGCTGCTTGCGATGAAATTTTACCTTCAACAGAGAAACAATGGTACTTGCTTCGATTTTAGGGCAGAGCTGCGAAAAAAATAAAGAAATCAGTAACCTTGAAAAGATGAGAAACAAGAAGAGCAACTTCAATACAACAAGTAAAAACGTTATCAAAAAAACTTCTGGAAAAAACAAAGCAACCAACCTGTAAGTCTGCTGCTTGAGATGAAATTTTACCTTCAACAGAAAAACGATGGTACTTGCTTCGATTTTAGGGCAGAGCTGCGACAAAAATAAAGTTTCAACGTTGAGATTAGGGTAGAGAATTTCGACTGGAGAGAGAACTAGCTAGGGCAACTTTGTGACCAGCTGCGCTGTATTTTTGAGAAGACAGAACGCTCATTTTCTTTATTTTTCACTTTCAACATAAAAACTTTGGCGCCTATGTTTTTGTTAAAATAACTTTTGTGTTTTATTAATTTAGTATCAAGTTTGGGGTAATATCTCCCGCTCAAAGACCATCAATTACCATTTGGGACTAGTTATAAATTCTTTCGGTACCAAATTTAATACCTTCGCAATAGACTATACAAATAAGGACTAGAATATAATCTAGTCCCAATAGATATACTTTTAGAGAGAAGATTATTAGCCCGTCCCTAAATATTGGTCTTAAATAAGGGTTTTTCTTGTAGTGTCGGCCACAAAGTTAGCCTCTCTGAAGGTGTGTTTGCATCGAAAGTTGTGTGTTTATCTGATAAGTTCCTGAAGCTGTTGTAGTTGTGTGCTGATGCTCCATGGAGGTTTGGCTTTCTGCGTGATCCAGTCCACCAGCAGCTGCGAATCCACTTCCAAAACAACATTCTTGTACCCCAGTTGAAGTACCCATGTCATGCCAAATCTGGCTGCTCCTATTTCAGCTTGGTTGTTAGTGCCTTCCCCCAAAGGGGTAGCAAAAGCTAATAGCATTGCTCCCATTTGATCCCTTAGGATACCACCTGCTCCAATTCTGCCCGGGTTGCTTAATGCACTGCCGTCCGTGTTGATTTTGACCCAACGATCTGGAGGTTTTATCCACTTAATGAGTGTCACTTTGGTATCGTGAATACAATTCTCCCCCAGCTGAAACAGTTCTTTCCAGTTTGAAGGCCATTTGATTTGGGGGAAGTTTGTATTCATTAGTTTGTAGTTGTCCTTGTAGATTGCATATTTGACTTGACTAATATTGGATGATTTGCCTCCATATTTACTAGCACAACGATTCTTCCAAAGGTTCCAACAAATAAATAATGGTGTAGCTTGTAGTAATAGCTTGTGTGCTTCATTGTTATACTTAGCTGACCACCATTGCATGATGAGTTGAGTAAGAGAGCTGTGATCTGTGATAATTCCAGCAGCATCTGCATATCTTCTCCACACGTATGTCGTGAATTGTCTTGTGTTGAATATGTGCTCTATCGTGTCGAGACCAGACCTGTTACAACAGCAAAAACAGCTTGCTGGCTCAATGCCAAAGCTAGTTAATTTTTCATTAGTAGGGAGTTTGCCTCTTAGTGTTCTCCACAAAAGAAATGAAATTTTAAAAGGGATACACTTATGCCAAATGAGTGAGTTGAATTTGGTCTTGGTCCTCTTTTCTCTGATCTCATTCCATGCAGATGAATAGCTGAAGTTCCCATCCATGCTTGGTTTCCATATTGCTAAATCTGGGAGGTCCTACTGGGTGGAGAATTCTATGGAGAGGATGTTGGCCAGCTGACTGATAAGTGCTTGTTGTAGAAGCTTGCTCCAGTTCCACTGTCCTTCAAGCCAAAATTCTGCCACTGTGGTGTGAGTGTAGGGTTTAGGATTTAGGATTTAGGGTTTAAAGTTAGGATTTTTTTTAAAGGGTAAAAATCATGACCTACACCTCTGTAGGATTTAGCTCTACTTCATTAAACTCTGAGCTTTAACAAAAGATTACAAACCTATGTAACCTAAGGAATTATAAACTCTAATTCCTAGACGCCAACAACCAACTAGATCGTTTACCCACTTCAAGTTATGAATTCAGATTACAACTCTTACAATCCTAGGAACTAACTCTAATTCTTAAGCTCCAACATAAACCTCCAAGGTTTATGTTCCCAAATCTTTACGTCGCCCCAACTTGAAGACTTTATTCCTACTCTAGTTTATATTTCATTGGATCTAGAAAGAATTAAAGATACAACTCGATAAAAACTCAATACAAGCAAACTTGACTGAAGAACTACAAAACATAAGCCTATGAATCAGTTCTTCAATTCTTGTTTCCTTGCGTTGGCTACACTTCATAATCAAAAATCACTCAAATATTTAGGGCTTTGAATATAGTGTTTAGTATTTAGGGTTTAGGGTTTAGGGCTTGGGTTTTTGTATTAGGGTCTAGTGTTTTAGGAGTAGGGTTTATGGTTTATGGTTTAGGATTTAGGGTTTAGGGTTTAGGATTTAGGGTTTAGGATTTAGAGTTTAGGGTTTAGAGTTAAGGTTTAAGGTTTAGGGTTAGGGATTAGGGTTTAAGGTTTAGGATTTAGGCCTTAGGTTTTAGAGTGAAGGGCTTTGAGTTTAGGGTTTAGGGTTAGGGATTAGAATTATAATTTAGGGTTTAGGGTTTAGGGATTAGGGTTTATAGTTTAGGATTTAGGGTTTAGGGTTTAGAGTTTGGATTTAAGGTTTAGAGTTTAGGTTTGGGGTTTATGGTTTTTAAGGTTAGGAGTTTAGGATTTAGGGTTTACGGTTTAGTTTAGGGTTTATCATTTAGAGTTTAGGGCTTAGAGTTCCAAGTTTAGGGTTTAGGGTTTAGAGTTTAGGGTTTAGGTTTAGTATTTAGGTTTTATGGTTTAGGGTTTAGGGTTGATGTATTAATGGCTTAGGGTTTAGGGTTAAGAGTCTAGGGTTTTGGGTTTCGGGTTTAGAGTTTATTATTTCTGATTTAGGGTTTGATAATAATGTAAAAGGGTTAGGGTTTAGGGTTTTAGGACTAGGTTTTAAAGTTTAGGATTTAGGGTTTAGGATTTAGAGTTTGGATTTATGGTTTACAGTTAAGGTTTAGGTTTAGGGCTTACGCTTTATGCTTTAGTTTGTATAGGTTAGGGCTTAAATTTTAGGGTTTAGGTTTAGGGATTAGGATTAGGATTTAGGGTTTAGGGTTTAGAGTTTTGGATTTAGGGTTTAGGGTTCAGGGTTTAGGTTTTAAAGTTTGGATTTAGGGTTTAGGGTTTAGAGTTTTGGTTTGGGGTTGAGGGTTTAGGGTTTAGGGTTAGGGTTTAGAGTTTTGAAATTAGGGTTTCGGTTTAGGGTTTAGCATTTAGGGTTTAGGGTTTAAAGTTTAGGGTGTACTGTTTATGGTTTATGGTTTAGGCTTTATGGTATAGGGTTTAGGGTTTAGGTTTAGGGTTTTGAGGTATAGGTTTAGGGTTTACGTTTTAGGGTTTAGGGGTTAGGGTTTATGGTTTACTGTTTAGGATTTAGGGTTTCTTTTTACCCTCCCTAGGAGCTCCCTCCCCTTTAGCTTCCTTGGTGACTCGAACTCGCAACCTTCGGGTTGAAAATGAGGGGTACTTACCATCCGAGTAACTCTTTCTCATCAGGGTTTAGGGTTTAGGTTTTAGGTTTTAAGGTTTAGGGTTTAGAGTTAAGGGTGTAGGGTTAGAGTTGAGGGTTTAGAATTTATGATATAGGGTTTAGGGTTTAGGGTTCAGGGTCTAGAGTTTAGGGCTTAGGATTTAGGTTTTATGTTAGGGTAAAGTTCACCCATTAAAGTGGTACATGAGCTGGGTTCAGAACGTCGTGAGACAGTTCGGTCCATATCCGGTTTTAAGGTTTATGGTTTAGGGTTTAGGGTTTTGAGTTTAGCTTTTGTATTTAGAGTTTTGGGTTTAGGTCTTGAGTTTAGGGTTTAGGGTCTAGGGTTTTTTTTTTTTTTTTTTTTTTGAACGACCCTTGGGGGGGTCAGGGGCTTAGCAACACCCCCAGGCCTTAACATAAATAAAAACAAACAAAATACAAGGAGGGGGACATAAACCTAACCTCCAATCCTATGGTGGTTCATTAGTCGACCTTCCTACTAAGGATAGTCGACTTATCCCCATTCTAAGAAAGGAAACTCTAGAAACTAAGCACCTAAAAGAGAGGACTCCTCTCGATACAAAGAAGCTA